>NCKV01001372.1:0-10513 GCA_003675905.2 Leptotrombidium deliense
GCAGACAATTTTTGTGTGCCGCTCTCGATTAAGGACACCTATCAAATCAGGACAGTTTGAGATGAAACATCCAAAGTCCATAATCCAGAGTTTTCACTGTATTTATTTACAAATGTATTAATTGTTACTTAATGCATTATTGTTATTATTAATTTCCTGTTCTGTGTTGTTGTCTTTTTTGAGGAAGTCATTTTTAAAGAAAATAATTGTTACAAAAACCAGTAGAACAATGATTGCACCTAATGATAGTGCTACAATTATTATTGTCAAAAAGCCGAGATCACATTTGAACACATCCGTTCCAACTGTCATTTCATCGATCTGCGAGTAAATATTGTTAATATGATTTGGTTATTACAAGCAAAACACTTACCTCTATCAAGTTGTCTGATTTTTTGTATAGGTAAAGTATGTCTCGGAATGATATGACAATGTAATAATCATCAGCTTTTCCTTGAATCGGTCGTGCAGCCATTGCTTCGCAATGCTTCATTTTTAGAGTTATCGGCAACTTTTTGCAACTTTTTTCTACTATCGTCATTGAAAATTCTCCTTTTGAATGTTTCGACTTTGTTTGGCATTCGGACAACGAATTATTCATACATAGAATAGCGTTTTTTATTGACAAGCTCTTGTTGGACGAGAAACCAGAAAAGCCGACGATTTCCTTAAAATTTTTGTTCTTCAAAGTTCCTTTAGAAATCAGTTTATTTCGCTTTTTAAAACCATTTTTATTCGAATACATCCAAAACTGTTGATCCTGTTAAAAACAAGAGTTCATGTAAAATTACAATTACTTTTAACATCAAACCTGTATAAAAATTATATCTTCATCCATGGAAACTGATGCATTTCGATTCTTGACAGCAGAAGCGGAGCTTAAAGGAGTATCAACTTCGGGCCAAACATCACTTATCGATTGCATTTCACCAAGCGTTCTGTTTTTCAAGTTAAACTTCCAAAATTTGTTTTCATTAAATAAATAAACCGAGAGTGGTTCTGTTTTGTATGACCAGATAATTGCGTCAATCTTTGGGTTCGAACATTCAGTAAATGAACACTATTAAAAACGTTTAGAAACTATAAATTATGTATCAACTTTACCTTTGAGTTATGTAATATGTCAATTAACACGAAAAATGAAGTAAAAGTTATGATGCTTTTCATATTCTAGAAAAAGATGCAATAATTATGTACACGATCGCCACGAGCAGAACGCAATCTTACTTTCAAACTATACAACTAAATTAAACGCAAAAGACTCAAATTAAATTTAAACGCAACATTTTGTTAAGTAGAGAAAGTCTGTAATTAATACAAGTTCATCTTTTCTATAATAATCGCTGTGAATATATCACTTTTACGTTCAGTGTCTGAATAATGTGTTCAAGCCTTTTATTTAATTGTGAGGTTTCAGCTATTATTTAACGGACAATTCCCACTGATGTTATCATATTGGTGGACATTGCACGTGAACATACAGCACATTTACGGCATATCACGTGTACTCATAACTTTCGCGTAAAAAGTATATACTCGTTTATACAACTTTAAGTAAAAATTAAATTTCTTAAGCATTTCCTGTATAAACAGGAAAATAACTGAATGTTTGCTCCCTGCGCTTTATTGATCTGTTTTGGTACAAAATCATATGTTTCGTGAGTGCATTAATATTTCACCTTACTTCAAACGCCTTAAATGTTTTGCTAGTAATCAATTTCTCTTCAACATAAATGTGATAAGTTCAATTTGAATACAACATTCACATATATTTCAATTGCAATATGCTGTGCTTCTATTTTGTGCCAATATTTTTGTTACTATCCACGAACATGAATCCTTTAATTTGGTAAGCAAATCTTTAATTGATAATTCAAATTTAAATGTGCTTCAGCAGTGCAATTGTTTGGGAAAATGAAATGAAAACGTTGCAGTCAATTTTTAATCATTATGATTCAAAAGTGTGGCCTCCTTCGAAAGGTACAAATTTCAACAAATACTTGCACTAATAAATTAATTTGTCGCTGAAAATCAAGATCACGTTAAAATCATCTTTAGTGTTTATGTTCACAAATTTTCGAACATTGATTTCGAGAGACAGGTAAATGCAATATTTCGAAAGATAATCAATAAACTTTGTATAATTTAAAAGGAACTGAGTGCTGAGATAAATATGCGAATGCAATGGAACGACCAAAGAGTTTCTTTTCGTTCACAAAACTTTCGTAGAATAACAGTATTGAATAATTTCAACAAACTATGGATGCCTGATATTTATTTCGAAAACTCTTTTGGAAATAATATTCACACAGCTTTTCTTACGCAAAAATCAGCCTTTGCACGTATCTACGAGGATGGCAGCGTAGTGGCATCAGTCACCCTTTCAATTAAACTTCCATGTTCAATCAATTTCAGAACATTTCCAAATGTTGATCCACAATGCTCGTTCAAAGTTAGATCACGTTAGTGAAACTAGTAAAATACAGAAAGGTATTCATATTATTTTTTAAAAATTTTATTCTATACCAGTTACTGCAACGACTGAAGAAATGATTTTTGCGTGGAAAAGTGACCATTCAATCGCAGTCTCCATGAATGCTACATTTCACTGGTCAATTTACAAACTGATTCGGTCAAAAAACATTGAGAAATGTGGTCCGAAAACTGGTACTGCAGATTATCCTTGTGTCGAAGCAGTTTTCTATTTCAAAAGCCAAACATTATTTTTTTGGAAACAAACTTATCTTCCATGTGCTTTACTGCTGTTTATGAGTTACACAACTTTTTGGTTAAACGAACAGTTCTACAAGACTCGATTGACAGTATCACTCGTTGCATTCGCACTGCTATTTGTAAAATTGTATTTCTTACCACCTTTGGCTCCAAATGTATCAGTTATTTCATCCCACGATATTTGGAGTTATTTGTGCCTTTTCCTGTCAATATTTGCTGTTTTCGAGACAATTATTGTGTGCAATATGAAACTGCAACGGAATCGATGCCTTTCTAACAGTGAATGCGTAAGTTTCGTTTCGTTGAAAATAAATTAAATAACATATTCCCAACAGAAAACAATCGAAACAAATGTGTCGAAATTATTATCGACTTTTAAAGCAGTTGTAAGAGGGAGCAAAGTGGATGTTTTCTCAAGATTTGCGTACTTTATTCTAATTGTTATTACTTTTTCGTTTTCATTCTAAAGTCGCAATCGAAACAAATTACGTTCACAATATCAATGATCGGGTTTATACATGATATAAAACACAAATTCCGTATTTTTTTCCCAGAAAAGAAAGTAAGTGTCCAATTATAAAACTGAAATTGTATTTTATTCATGTTCTCCTAAAAGTACACATTCTCTGTGAGTACAAAACACACAATCCTGTATAAACTAACCGATAAGAGTCTTAGATTTTTAAAATAACTGTTGAACGCAAAGTTAAAAAATTTAAAATCGCACTTTATAACTCGTTCTAAAAGCCATTTAAAAGTTTATGATTGACGTTGTTGAATTAAAATATTACAGCATCTTTATTAGGAAAATGATGTAATTAAATTACAAAATTAAAATAATTGAGATATTTCACAAATATGAATTAATTGAACGTCATGCGCGTGCTGTATTGCAACAATTTAATCGCGTTTACTTTGTTGTCAGAATCGAACATTTTTCGAACAGAATAATGGACAGATTTATAGGATTTTTTGTTTTGGTTCAAAAGTTTGCAAACGCTGCGGTACTCCAACAAAACGACAAGACACCAGAACAGAAATCTGCATTATTTCGCTCAATCACCAGAATTTTAATATATTCATTCGGAGGTCTTCTCATATTCCTGGTCGTATTTCTGTGTGCATACTGTTTCTGCATACATTTTTGTGGTACACGTACTAAAAAAAGTAAGAGACCAAAAGGCAGCAAGTTTGGAGGTTCAAGAGATTCGCGAGGTTCACAAAGTTCTCAAAGTTCTCGAACGTCGCAAGGTTCACGAAGATCTCGTAGCAGTCGAAGTTCTCGAAGCAGCCGTAGTTCTCGCAGGTCAAAAACAAAAAGTGCAATAAAACAGAAAGCCGTAAAAAAGGAAAAAGAATACACAGATGGATCTCAAGAGACAAAGGTTGTCTCAAAAGATGTTAACAGCCAAATACCAAAAAGAGAACAAACACCAGTACCAAAAAGGAAAAGAAGCAAAAAAGTAACTGCAGTGCAACAGAAGAAAATAGACACAACAAAAGTACCGAAAGCTCAAAAAGGAAGAGGAAAATCAACAGTAAGTTTATTCAAAACATTCATGCCAAATCCAGCTGAACAAGGTATCCCCAGCGATATTCAAAGCCATGTCGGAAAAAGTGGTAAAATCAAGAGTGCTAAGAGTGTTAAAAGCGCAAAAAGTGGAAAGAGTATTGAAATAAAAACATACCCCATATAAGTTAATTGTTAATCATTTTAATTGAATATTTCCAATAAAATTTAATTACAATATTTTTAGAAGCACTAAACTATTCGGTTATGTCAGGAATAGGTTTGTTAATTTTAAACAAAACAGAATAAATGTAATAAAATGAGTCAAACCACTCGAGTGGCAGAACAGAAGTAATTGAAAAGATTGGTCTAAAAAGAGGAGAACAACAAACATATTTAGTTTCTGTGACAGAGAAAATCAGTGACTCAAGAACTGCTTCAGCAACTTCTTCTGGTTTGTCTCGAATAATCAAACAAACACTTTCTTCAAAGTTTTTTGCAATTCGATTGACGTAACGTTCTCCGTAGTCCCGTCGAACCGATACATCTGTTTCATCCCACAGTTTTCTCAATGCTTCAGTACCTCCTTTGACAATATTCGTCGCGTAAAAATTTGGTTCAACATTGATTACTCTGACACCAAATTTAGCCATTTCTCGTCGCAGAGTGTCTGAGAATGCAGCAACAGCATGTTTGGTCATACAATAAGCAGAGAGTAAAGGTACCGAGAATCGTGATAACACGCTCGCAATGTTTACTATTCGTCCTCCACTGCGACGAAGCAACGGAAGAAATTTTCGTGACACTTTTATAACTCCGAAGGCATTCACGTCAAAAACGTTTCTAAACTGTCTGTCGAAAGTTCCCCATTCAACTTCTGATGAGACTGCTATTCCTGCGTTATTTACAACTCCCCATAACTCATAGCCGTCGTTTACTAATGCTTCAATTTGTGTGTAAACATTATGAATGTGTTCATCTTTTGTCACATTCATATGAACAACCACTAAATTATTAGTCTCATTTGATGCACTTTGCAAGTTTTTAGCTCCTTCACTTTCAGTGGATAAACAACCAGCGAACACTTTGAACCCATATTTATTTAACATGTTTGCAGTCAGATATCCAAAGCCAGAGTCGCAGCCTAAAAATAAACGTCTCAGAAATACATATGTTGTGAAAGCGACAGCTGCAAGTTGTGTCGTAATGTATCACCTGTAATCAAGACGATTTTGTTCGCTGGCTTCACTTTTGGAAGCTGAGAGTTAATGAATCGAAGAGCAATGAATGACGCCAGCTGCCAGGAAAGTACCAAACACAGAAATAAGCAACCGATGTACGCAAAAGTTTCATAGATTAAATAATTGAATCTTATAAAAGCCAAACAAATAGGCAAAACAATAACAAATGTTGTAATTTTGATGTTCATTTTGAAATGAAAACAGCAAATGCAGTGTCACTGCTGTTGTCACGTACAAAACAAATGTTTATCGTTGTCCCTCAAACTTTGATCAAAGCTCAATGCGATTATAGCATCAAACACAGATGTTTATTTAAATGCATATTATATAAATTGAATAGAAACGAATTGAGGCGACACAAAATTCGATAACTTTCAAAATAGATCAAACACTTTTTGCTGAAATCATTTTTCATATATTATTCTTGTAATCTCTAAAAATAAATTAAGAATTATGAGTTCAGAGTACATTTTGAAGCACTTGTTTTCATGCATTACTGCTACTGCTGTTTTAAGCCGAGTGTAAAATGGAAGCGCAAAACAAACGAATCGTTATTTTTGTTAACTACCAAACCAAACTATTGATCTTTGCTTTCTGAAAAGCAAACATTTCTTCTTTGTGAAACACTTAAAAAAATAGAAGAACATTTTTATCGTGCATTTTTTGGTGCCTCAATCAAGTTTTCGTAAAACATATTCAATTGAATAATTTGTTATGCAATGGCGCAATAGTCCGCAATAGTCTGTGTAGACCTATTACACAAATTCGGAGAATTGAGAAGTAATCTTGTTTGAAAGGGTTATATTCAAATGTACCACTGTCGTCCAACGTTTCTCATTTTTTCATTCAATTACATTATGCCATTTCCATTACTTTTCGAATCGAAATCATTTACGTGTACATGTATCAGGAGTAAACATATGGACAATGTAAATACATGAATTATATCACACCAAACAAGTACAAACAGTTCCGATTTAAGTCTCATCTTAATAAAATTACTAGTGGCGAGATTTCAAAAGGTATCACAACATCTTATACAAGTTCTTATACAATAATTAGTACTTGAGATTAGCAATTTTAATGCTCCCAATGTCTCTAAATCATGAGTATTCTCTTCAAAGTCGGAGACAGTTTTTTGTGCAAATACAGTGCGTTTCATAGCAAACTGCGATTGTTTGAATGCAAATATTTTGAAAACTATGTTTTATTTTCATATTTAAATGATTGAAGTACATATTAATTAACTTCGCAAGCTTCGTTTTTCAAAAGTATACGACAAATCGTCGAAATAGAAAATAAATTAATTAAACGAATGACATTTACACCAAAAAGAACAATACGGTTAATTGATTCACTTAAAAAAGGAAATTTAAATTAGTTTTCTTTAGTTTCTGCCGATGAAGAAAATATTCTAAGTCATTGCAAACAGAACTATTCAATGGAGTATGTTCGAAATTGTCATTACTGGGCAAAATAAATGGCTTAAATGATGATTATTAGGTGAAAATATTATTAATTAAGTTGAAAAAGTTGTCTCCAATTGCCACATTTTTAGTCTCCGAATTCTCGACTCTAGCTAAACTTAATAACTGTCGAAATTTACTGTTGAGTATCGCACAAAGGTTGTCAAAATTTTTAATGGGAAAAACTTTCGAAAAGTGATTATAAACAAGAGTGACACACGATGATAAACCCACTTTGATAACCACAAAGTCGTGGTAGCGATGGAGCGGTGATGATGTTCACTTTGACTAGTGGCTCGCAAGTGGTGAGATGGCGATGTTGCAACGTATTTTCAAAAAAGCGCGCCTTCGTTTCACCGCAGCGTTGAGTGTCGCCAAACTGCGAGAGTTGCAAACTTCGTGTGAGGCTTGTGAGGAGTGAACGGAAAACATGATTCTACTAGAAATCAACAACAGAGTTGTCGAAGACATTCTTAATTTAAAAAAGTCTGAATATGAGTAAGTTTCTTTGTAAATGTGCATAGTTCTTACACTTTCTGTTTTTCAGATCAAACTCTAAGCTCGAGTCCGTAAACGTGACAGTCGCCGATTTCGACGGAGTTTTATTTCACATTTCAAACCAGAATGGCGACAAAACGAAAATTTTGGTTAGTATTTCGTTGAAATTTTATAAGGATTTACAGGAACACGGCGCCGACGATCTTTTAAAACGATATTATGGCTCACTTTTGATGCTTCCTCCGGAAGAAGGTTACAATGTTACACTTCTATTTGACGTGAAAGAGTTGGCGAATAGCGACGGTGAAATCATAAAGAAAGCCGGTCTACTTAAACGAAACTGCTTTGCGTCTGTGTTTGAAAAATATTTTGAATTTCAAGAAAAAGGAGAACAGGGACAGAAACGAGCCGTAATTAATTACAGAGACGACGAGACAATGTACGTCGAAGCGAAACCGGATCGTGTGACAGTTATATTCAGCACTGTTTTCAAACATGAAGACGATGTGATTATTGGAAAGGTAAAGGCGAAAGTCGTGGGATTAAAGTTTTATATATAATTATTTTATTGAACGAAAGGTTTTTATGCAAGAATTCAAAGAAGGGCGTAAGGCGAGTCACACGGCGCCACAAGTGCTATTTAGTCACAGGGAACCACCGATGGAACTGCAGAATACGGAGGCGAGAACTGGAAACAACATAGGTTACATTACGTTTGTGTTATTTCCGCGACATACGAATAAGAAGGCGAGAGACAACACTATAAATTTGATCCACATATTTCGTGAATACTTCCATTATCACATTAAATGCTCAAAAGCGTACATTCATTCAAGGATGCGTGCAAAGACTACAGAGTTTTTAAAGATACTGAACCGAGCTCGACCTGAAAAGCAAACCGAGAAGAAGACCATTACGTACGTATTGATCTCATTGATTATCTTTGAAAAGTTTTCATTTCTCATTTCAGAGGTCGTACGTTTGTTCCAATTCGTAACTGAGAATCCGTCATTTAAAGTTGAAATAAACTGTTAAAAGTATTGAAGTTTGTATACTCGCTGTATGACTATTAATCGAGCGTTTAATTCAAGTATTACTGGAAATCGATTCGAAATTAATTTATTAATAAAGAGCGAAAACTAAACATTTGTTTTATTTAAATTATTGTTTTCAGGTTTAATGTTCGTTGCATTTAAAACTTAAAATCTTACAAAAACTCAAATAACGTAACTCTACTCATGATTTGAGTGCTGCAGGCAATCATAAATTAAGAAAATTACAAAATAGTTTAAATCTCTAGAATATCGAAGACTATAAGTGTGATGAGTGGTTGTGATGCATGTTTGTCATTTGTTGAGAATACACACGGAAATACAATGCAGTGAATGCAAGTGGTATACATGCGTACATTATATTAATATCCATAATTGGGCTATGAAAAAGCTGCACTTTCAACGACTTGAACACGTTTAAGAAAAATGCCACAAAAGTTCACAACTATAAAAAGGCGTTTAAAAGGTAGTACAAAACGTGACATCGAATGGATGTAATTGTGTGTGATTCGATTACAAAATATGTGATTATCGTTGTTTTATTTGAAAAACAAAAATTCGGTGAGGAAAGGAGGAGTGCGTTTCGTGTACTTCGTTCTTTTGTATCGCCGTTTCGCGAAGTCGACGTTCGCAATTCACGTTTAACTCAGTTTTTTGGTGATAAAAAGTAGTCCCGCAGCAGTGACCACTCCGATGAGACCAACGAAGACGAACTTCGTTAAACTTTTATTCTCCCGAGAAATAGGACCCGCATCTACTTCGTCCCCACTCGCGTACAGAACGAAGTTTTCCTGTAAATTAGAAATGTGTAAATAAAGAACGCAATACGCAATCCGCAAATATTATTGTAGCAATGTTGAATGTGATTTAATGATGATGAGATTGAAAAGGATGTGTTCACTTCATTCGATTCATTGCGGCAGACGCAGTGCGGCAAAGAAAAAAGCAAGAAAACTGGCGAACAACTGAAGAACCGAAGAACTCCCGGCTCGAAGTGCAACTCCCCTCATTCACGAAACTATTTCTGGAATTTTTCTCAGGGGTTAGTGAAACGACCTCTTAAATGACCCTCAATCCAAACAAGCACAAGTACTGATATTGTGAGCCGAAAGCCAGTTCTTTCGTAGTTCAGAATGCTGCAAACAAACGCACACACAATTTACCGACAGTACAACAACACTGGTTGTGTGCAACAGAAGCAATCTTTGCGAAACAATCGCGTAAACAAGAAACGAAAACATACACTCTACTCGCATCCGCTTGTCCACCGACACTTCAATTGCTGTCCAACACTATTTGCTCTCGTTTTCTTAATGATCAAACTGCAACAATTGCACTTCTTAATACTTAAAGCTCAATCATTAGAATTCACATCTCGCGAACAGTGCCTGCTTTGTGTTGGCAATCAATTCCAGCAATGAACTGCAATTTCGCAGACATCGCCATAAATCGTCGCTCAGAAACGAATCGCATTGCAATGCAAACGTAATATGAAACGATGTGTGATGTTTATGAGAACGCAAAGTTCACACAGACTTTTCTCTTCGAAGAAAAGAAGTCGTAAAAAGAGTT
This sequence comes from Leptotrombidium deliense, assembly GCA_003675905.2. Lineage (NCBI taxonomy): Eukaryota > Metazoa > Arthropoda > Arachnida > Trombidiformes > Trombiculidae > Leptotrombidium > Leptotrombidium deliense. The sequence continues at coordinate 10,073 of NCKV01001372.1, forward strand.
CTCAGAATTGGGAACACCGGAGACTGTTTTGACCACAACAATAGTGCTACTTTCAAAGATGAGAATAACAAACATTGCTTCATCCAGACGCACATTGCTCATTGCTGTAAATATAATTGTTGCAAATAAAGTAAACAAAAAATGATTTCGAAGAACTCGTTAAAATGTCAAAAGAAAACATTGTCGATTATTGTCTGACGCAAAGTTGACAGCAACAGAGAAATGCGACTTTTATTGCAGTCGATGGAAGCAAATGCGTTTTTCGAAAACTTTTCATCATTCTATTCATTAGAATCTTTTTAGTGCTATCGGAAACTATTTCCATCATCTGCTCACAAATATCATTCAACCTTAAGTTATTTACATTTGAATAAAACATAAAGCAACTTTTGCTTTCACCCTAACAAAAACATAATTTTTTAGAGACGGAGTTCTAACTCT
>NCKV01001373.1:0-10511 GCA_003675905.2 Leptotrombidium deliense
CTTTTTTAATGATTCACAGTAATAATGATAAACTTTTACGCATTGTTTCATATTTCACTATTTTAATAATTAAATAAGTTTGTTTTTATTTTTTCAACCAATTTTACTGTTCATATAACATTTCTCTTGATACATACTTAAAAAGAGAATTCACAATGTTTAAAATCATTTGAGAAATACATTCACTGTATTTGTGATGCTCGACATGAAATCACTGATTGAATGATTTATTTATTTCGCAAACATTTTGCAATGCTAAATTTATTTATTTACTTTTTGGCTTCAAGAAGACAACAACTGAATTGTGATAAAAAATTATTTGCGAAACAATTAAATTTACTGTGAAAAGTGCCTTCCTTGAACATATTCAAATAAGAAACAGAGATTTTTTTATTCAAATTCACTAGCATGCAATTCGCTTGCAAAGCGAATCGATATTTCAACTTGATTCTCTAAAATTTAAATGCAAATCTTACAAAATGTAAACTTTGTGATTTCGACGATTGCTTTTATGTAAAATAAGAAAACATAAGTTTTGCAATTGCAATGCAATCACGTTTGAATTCAAAATGAATAATTAGTGATAATAATGCACACGAAAAATCAGTTGTAACGAAATTCAGAATACAGGTTTAGACAAAACAATGTGATTAAAAACTGATTGACTTAAATTGAAAAGTGATGCAATTTTATAATTCATAATGTGCAGTACACTTCAGGTCAAAATTACAGTCAATAATGAATCCATGTGACTTGATTAATGCAAATAAGGAAAATCATTTTGAGGGAAAGTGTATGTCACAATTTTAGCTCATCACAGTTCTTGATTGTTAGAGATAAGAACTTTATGTTAATTATAAATATACAGTTTTGGATAAAATCATGTGTATTAATCTATGTTCAAAGTCGATTAATCTTTATTGAGAAAATATGCTGATGTAAAAATTATTTTGTCCATAACTGTATTTCATTACGTGGTATGTTGTTTACCCAACATCATGCATTCACTGATTGTACAAAACGATGAAAAACTAAAGAATTATGAAAATTTCATATATTGCATTAGTTGATTAATGATGGATAAGAAAAATTTAGAAAAAGAAAAGTATTTTTGATTCGGAAGACGGAATGAAAAGAAGTGGAACTGAAAGTATGAGGAGAATGTCGTTGCGCATTTTCTCGCATTCGATATATTCAATGAAAAATATGTATTTTTCAAAATTTCATGAAATTCAGTGATTTATTGAATGCTTCTTTTATCGAGCTAAGAAAACGAAAAGTAAAATATTCATAAAAATTGAATTCAAAAGGGCGTAAAAATTCTTTTTTAAACGGGATATATATATAAATATATGTATAAATTCTATATAACTTTTATCGAGTTTCGGCGATATTTTCAATTTTTGCGAAATTATCATTTATATACTTTTTCGTGCTGATGTTTATTCCCTTTCATTGCTTCAATAAAAGCTTTTTCAATGCATAATACACAACTGTGTGAAACAAGTTTACGTTTAAGTTATTTTAAGGCATATTTTCATACACTTTACACCGTTTTATACAAGCGTGTGAACAAGTGTTACTACGTATATGTTATATTACATATAATGTAAAATGTTCATTATCCAGAATCGAGATTCACATTGAATATGAAGTTGAATTTTGAAGAACAAACGTTATTAACAAAGGTTATTTCAGCAGCAGCGATGTAAATAAATGAAGTTTGTGTAAGACTGAAAATCAGTAAACGTGATCTAGTTGTGAAATGAAGGAAGACGCGAAAATATGTATTTATATAAGAACACGTATAATGCGCTATAAATAAAAGATGCGCTCTTAGAACTGTTCATGTGTTGTGTTAATGAGCTACGCTTTATTAATAAGTAACTGTATTTCTCTGACATCAATCGCATACAGTTGAGGACAAAATAACGTCAAAATGTTCATTTGTGAAAATCATTTTCAATGTAATTTTATTGCGTCTAAAACTGTTGGATATTAGATAAAACCATATCTCTTCATTGTTCATTGAAATGTGGCAATTGTGTGTCCAAAACTGTGATCATGTTGATTGCAGAAAAGCGAGAATAATTCGTGAAATTTTCGAAAATCAAAACTTGGTAATTATAAATTTGAAGCGTAATTAGCTTGCAGCCAAATTATCTTTCAATATTAATCATGGAAATAATTTGCTAATCGATAATGACACTGTATATATTTGTTTAATTAATTTTGCAATTTTGTACACACTTTTAAGTTTAAATATGAAATTAATGAAAAAGAAAATTTAAATGATTCATTATGATTTCCTTGAATATATAAGAGCAGCAAAATATGAGTATGAATATTTACAACATAAGCATTTATATTAATGTAACAGTATAATTTAATCTTAATATGCGTTCTATTGTTGCAAAGTTATTATTTGTTTGAAAATATTATAAAATTAATGTTTTCAAACATGTTTCAAGTGAATTCGAAAAGTGAAAAGATGTTGTGCCATGATTTACCTGAAGGCATGTTATAACAACACTCCAACGAAAATCTCATAAATTAATATTTGTTTGACAAAAGCGTATAACGCTATTTTCGAAAATATACATATTTTATTCGCTCAATATTAATAATAATGGATACAAATTTCATTTTTGAGTGATATTTGCAAGAAGCAATAAATTCGCATTTGCTTCGTCAAAATGCATATCATTTGTAAATATATAACGTATTATAATAAATATAAATATACATATTTTATATTGAAATATGCTGTATTTTAAGGTGATGAACGTGCAAAAATGACATTGTTGCAAGAGTCTAGCAATCGTTTAAATGGATCGTGTTGCGAATGATTGCAGCAAGCAATTAACTGCGTTTACACTTAGCGATATTTTTTATTCGACCAAAAATTGTTGCCGGCGAATGATTGATGAATGCGCTAATTTCATCCATAGTTTTGCAGTGCAAAAAATAGTAGCATAAAAAGCATCGAGCAGCTCGTTTATCACTGTTCAAAAATATGATCGCTGTGCACATTCAGTTCCTTTTTTGTATATATATTCATTCGCGCAATGTTTTCTTCTAATTTCGATTTCTGTTTGTCCGATATTGTTGTTGCGAGAACTTCGTTTCATTTTCAGCTACAAGGTTTCCTTCTCTTCTCGTTCGTTTTCGATCGCATTTTCTTATATGAACAGAATTCGCAAAAATTAGCAGAGAAACGGATGCATACGTCGAATGATGCATTGTAACTGAAAATGCTATGTTAAAGTAGCGAAAGCAAATTGAATTTGGTAACGAAATGAAATAAACTACTGCGTGGCCATTTTATCAGCGCAACGTTCACACAATCATTAGTTGCACATGAGTTGCACATTGTTATCAATTTGTTTATTATTATTTTTTGGTGAAAGTGAAATATGGTATTTGAGTATATACCACATTTACTTGCAAGGTGACTGAATTTGAGTTATTTTGACATTCGCACAATGAAAAGGTCAGTTCGTGAATTCAAGTGTTTAAGTATCTTTTCACTGGAAAAGTGGACAGAAAATGCAATTTTCGATCAGTGCGCGCAGCAAGAATGATGATCGTTTTGATCCTTTTGTTATCCAATTTAAAGCCGAATGTGACATAAAATCTCATTAATCAACTCAACTGTGATATCCATACTGTAATGATTTTAGCATTCTAATCACTCACTCATTCAAACATTTTAAAAAGTGATGAGAAATGCAATGCGTTAGTTTGCAATTCAAATTTATTCCCGAAAGATGATTGCAAATGTGTTTCAATAAATCAATATTATGTTTATTATGTATTTCGCAATCGTTTCTTATCGAATATCAATTTGAGAAAAAAGAAAGAATATAAATCAATTTGATCGCTTACAATTACGTTGTTTCAAACTTGCAACACATTCGAATGCAATTCGCAATTGCAAACACTCGTCAATTGATTTCAACGCTGAAATTAGATCGCATTCATTTTCTGTGTAAATTGTGTGCGAAATACGAGTAAAATAATAGTATTTGAGTGCAAATCAATGTTATGTTTATCCAAAAATGAATCTTCTCTTTCGATTTATATTTAAAAAATATGAAACATAAATTTTGAAAGAATTGAAAATGTAATGCAAACAAACATAAGAAGAAAATAGCTAAAAAAGTTGATGTTTGTTGCAAGTAAACTTTTTTTTGAAATATTTTCAATCATTTTACTTCTAAAGGCGTTTCTTAAAAGAATTTGAAATCTATGAAATATGAAGCAAACCGAATACGAATATAATCTTCAGAGTGCATTTGTTTCATTTTCTTCTTTTCAGCAAAATACAAATGTTTTATAATATTCAATTTCAAAATCTGAAAAGGAATTAAGACAAAAGCTGCATAAGCGAAACTCACATGCAGACGAAACTAGAGACTTACATATAAAGGTGTCCAACATATATAGTTGTTCACATTGAAAGTTTGATGGTTAAAATGCGGGTTTGCACAGTAAACGGTGAGGTGGTTTTTGGTGGATGATTTTGAATTTAGATTGGTAACAAATAGGTCATTAAATTTAAATTAAAACTGGACATTACTGAAAATTCAATCCTAATCAAGGAAAGTTCAATAATTGGACCACACTAAAAACCCGTTACTCAATCACTAGTTGGAATTGCGTAACCGGTGATGACCATCAGCGGAGAAAGAACTCCATTAATATTTTTCAAGCCTCCTTATATGAGCATTTACTGACATAGAGCACCTAAAGAAGAACAGCTTCACTTATTTTATTTGATATCCTTCAGAGACAAAATTCAGGAAATAAATTTAAAATTAAATAATTCTGATTGCATAAAGAGGGGTGACAAAAATGCAAAATTATGTAATTTACAGATTAAAACCACCTGAAGTGTTGAAATGCGGAAAACAACTTGCTTTTCCTATAACCTATGAATAGTATTTTTTTATCAAAATCATCCACTAAAAACTCGCCTCACACTGTACACTGTATATGTTACACTGTGAAATACAATGTTTCACACTGTATTTTCCAATGAAAGAAAAAATGTTTTAGTGAAATTGATTACCAAAAATATTCATTTATCTTTTTTTTGATTCAATATTTCACAACGAATGCAACGCAATTCGAATATAACAAATACAATGCAATATTTTTTGTGTGTATTCACTCTTCAATTTTATTATTATTTATTGCGTCCAGACATTGAGACATCATTTTTTGCAACCAATCATATATCTTTTGCAAGCACATTTTGAAATATTAACTTCAAAGCGAATATTTTCTACAGTCAATGTAAACAAATGACAACGATTTCGTGAAAGTGATAAGTATTTGCATATTATTTTGTTCAAAACTGTTCCTTATTTGAATATTCAATTTTGGTTGAAAATTGTTTCTTAAATGACAACACACACTGCAAATGATGATTTATTTTAAGGTTCAGTAAATCACTGTAAAATGTGTGCAAATGACGTTTTTTGTTATTAAGATTTCTTTTCGAGAATATTTAATGTCTGAACATTTCAAAAATAAATTTGATTCACTTTTTTCTCTACAAAGCAGCGAGGAACAAAACTCATTCTTGCATTCGTAAATTATAACCAAATAAATTTGCTATATTTTGTCGAGTTTTAAATTATCGTGTTAATCATCATCTTCCAATTTCCTTCATGATAACAATGAACTAAGATTTTTCTGAAAAAATATTTTAGTTGACAAGTTCAATCAAGCTATGCGGTACATGTTACGCTTTGCTTAAGTATAACCATGAAATAATATTCCACAATGTTACATAAAACAATTGGAAAATTGTTAATATTTTAGGATTTACTTGAATTCATTACCAACAGATGGCAACCGTGGCGCAGAACAACAGTTTTTAAAAGTCATTTCTCAACTATTCATAAATACAGTAAAAATTTGTTATTTTTTGGTAAAATGTTGAAATCATGATCATATACACAGTGATAAAGTAAGCAATATTTTCCCGAAAATGAGCCTCTTGAAACAACTAATGATTAACTTTAATGTGTTAAAATAGAATAAGAATAAAGGAAACAAAAAAAAAAAGAAATCAAAGATTAACAATGCTTAGCTAAGTGAATTGTTTCGTACTTTGTTTATTTACAAATCGTTGTTCTTCAATTACGCAATTGTTAATTAGTATACATTTAATTTGAGTGTAAAGTTAGAGTCGAGCGAAACATTAACGACTATTAATATTGAGCAAATTAAAAAAGTGTTAAATAAGCAATGCTTATGAAATTGTTGCATTCATTAATTTTCGTTTAATTGTTGGTTCAATGAATGGACGAGAAATAGTTTCGCATTTTAATTACAATGCATTAATTAATTGATAAGCAGTGCGAAAATAATTTGCACTTTAATTGCACATTCGCGTAAATTGCAATACATTTCTTAACTGCTTTGCTGACGATTAATTCAACTCGCTGCAACCAATAATTATTTAAAGCGATTCCTTTCATATTCATTGCTCTCATATATTCTTGACTCGTTTACTTATTTTGTTACTGTCGCACATTTTCTCAGTTTCATATGAAATCGCTTTTATTAAATATTTTACGAATTCACAAAATGTGTCTTCAATGTTTAAGCATTCAATGCACAGTTACAAAGTTAAATAGAGATGTATACAAGATAGTATAGTTACGCTCTAAAGCAAATAAAATAATGTAAAATTTTGGTCTTAGAACAAGAACAAAGTCGATATTTAATTCACCGCTGAAAATATGAAATATGTTTTTGTATTTTGTATGTTACGTGTGTGTGTGTATGTGTGTTTGAGAATCGATTGAATTCAATGCGAAGGACGTTGTAATATAACAGCGAGGAAGTATACACAGTCACAGCAGTTCACTGTGTTAACACTGGTCTCTGGTTCATACACCAGCGCCGTTTTTCGGTTACCGTTTTCATTTCGAAGCAAAGCATCCTTTGCACACTCATTGATCGAGTCTGTGTGTATCGAAATTATTAGTATCAATATCAACATCAACATCAATATTGAGGATTGTTGTTCCCTCGCGAATAAACCTGAACTGAACTCAACTGCTTTACGCTTCTTCTTTCCATTGTTAATTAAATGAATGAATATTTATAATGTAAAGTTTATCGCGTCCAGCAACGTTAAACGTGTACATATTAAATTGTGAAAAGAGCAGCAATTATTTATTTTCATAACTCATATTTTTGAAAATAATTTTATTTTCGTATTTATCATCGTTGCAGAATTTGTTGTTTTCACGTGAATTATAAATAGTATATCGATTAAATTCGACTACTTATTTGTTGATCATTCTGTGATATTTGTTGAAAACTAAACATGAATGTGAATATGATGTTGAACACGATCAAAATGGGTGAATATTATTTATTATTTAATATAATTTCAGCGCATATATATGTTTATGGAGTTAATGAATTTAAACGAAATTATTTTATTTGCAGAGGACGGCGACGAAGTGACATTGATGTATGCAAAACATGACGTGAGTAGTTTTCGAGCAAAAATTTTTACTCCTTTAATAACGAGTATTATTGGCTAATTTAAAATTCGGTAACGTTTTCTCTGTTCGCCAAAGATGTGATTCTCATTCGAATAAGCAGTCGTGCGTGAATTGCTTGAGATTCACAATGGTCTGCGTCGCGAATGTGTGACACTTTAAATCGCGGTTGAAATCGGTTCCACAAATGGAGGGTAATTTTTTGTAAGAAATCGCTTGACAATAAAATTTCGCACTCGACACGAAGAAACAATTTTCGAAAAGCAATTTTTGTTTTGCTTCGATCGTTATGACCAGAAATGATTACTTTTAAAGAGAAAACTTTTTCATCGAAAACAAGTACAATTTTGAAGTAAAATGTCACATCTTTGTTGAATACGTACTTGTCAAGTATGAAATTAAGGAAATAATGTTTGCGAAACAAAGGGGAAATACAGTGTAAGCCTTTCACTTTATTAAGTGAATATGTGTGTCACGCTGCAAACTAAGATAAATGCTTTCCGTGAAATCGCTTTTCGTATATAACTTATAACACTTCAATTAAGTTAACGAAAAAATTATTTCATCACAAGTTTAATATTTAATGGCCAGTTGACCAGTAAAACTTTTGATTATCATGAGAGTGTCGTCAAAGAAGAGTTATTGCTCTCCTCTCGTATATATCATACTTGCATAACGAATGTGTCATGTTTATAATAATTAATGTTGTTTCGCTTCAAAAACTCGCTTGCTTATTTATACAGATTCATTGCTTCATAAAATTACAGTTTGATAATTTCATGCCTCTATGTGAATTAATTTTTGTATTTGACAGCGAAAGGGTCAATGAAATGATAGCTACAAAAGTAAAGTACCGGAAGAGAAAAGTTTTGTAAAAGTTTAGCATTCAAATTTTGCTTCTGCAATAACAACAAATTTGCATTTGAATATCTGAATAACAAAAAAGGCAAATAATTAAGTTATTGATTGTTGTTAGATTACAACACAGACTCAATGTCAGTGATTGTTATCGATTGCTTCGCTCTCTCTTTCGCTCTCCACGCAGAAATGAAGAGAACATTTAAAACGGAAAATAAGCATCGTTATTTTGCATTTCAGCAAATCATTGCGATTGTAGAAAAGCAACTAAAAATAAGTTTATAATTCATAAAATTTGAGTAATTGTGTGTGTGTGTACAATAAAAATTAAACGAAATAATTGCGCAATGTGAATACGGAAACGGAAATGTAAACGACACGATTAGTCGTTGCACACACGTGTCTAGTCAACATCAATTCATTTAAGGGTATTATCAGTGAGTTGGTGTTATGTGAGCCTATTAGCAATGATCATGATCACTAATGTTGCTCAGTTTACGTAATACGTTTCTGCTGTATACTTTTTCCATAGATAAAGCAGCACTTTAACTGTTCTCCTGATGAAGATAATCGAAAGCGAAATATTTTTCTTTTTCGATGCGATTACTTGCAATTCATTTCCTTTGTTTACTTTACTCAATATCACTTATATTACACAACATTAATAATCAACCACAATCGTATTGCTTTAAATTGTTCGTTTAGATCACATTTTTAATCTGTAACATCGATCACTTCGAATACAATGTCAGTCATAAAAATGTGCATTACTATTTGTTTCATTTCTTTTTGTTTCTCGTAAAATATTTTAATGAGCATTTATTATTTCACGCTTTGTTTAAAAGTAAGCAAAATGATATTAAATATTTAATATTTTATTTAGATAAATATTTCACTGCTTAATTACTAAGCTTACATATGCATATGTAAATGTCTTTGTTGAATAATATTAACACAGATATTTATAATCTATGAAACTTTTTTATTCGTACGCGTATAATGTTGCCATCTATTTTAGCGCATAGAAATAACAACATAGAAAGTCTATGGATCCAATGTGATGCGAGAGAAGTAAAGTAGAGGGAGTTTAGTTCGCTAGGCACAATTTTAAAAAATACACTTTCGCAGCATTCAACATCGCTGATGAGGATGTGTGCACTTCACATTTGCCATTCAGCACTTTTCACTTCAACTCAACTCAGTTCAGCTCAACATTATTAAATTAAATTCAATACTTTTTGAATATCAAATATCATGTTTGATACATAAACCGCATTATACTTTTCCTTCTCTGATTAATATTTATGAGCAATTGTAATACGCACTTTGAAAATGCAATGCAAATCGAATTGAACACATTTCAAAGTTTTTGATTACATGCGAACATGAAAAAGAAAATATTTATGAAAAAGTAACGTTGTTCAATATACAATAAACATGATTACTAATAAATAACATTTTTGAGAATTAAATTAGATATTATTTAATATTGGAAATTGTATTCAAGTGCAATAATGTATGCTAAACGTATTTTGAAATGGCTTTCGATTGCAAATTTGGCTGCGCACAGTTCATTGTTGTGGAATGCATAGTCAGCACGTTTGATGGCCGTCGTCAGTACACATTATTGTACATGAGTAGTGTGTACGGCGAACAAGTTGTACGCAAGCGTTGTGTATAGAGATCGAGAAACATAGGCGAGTGAATAGCGATGCACTCACAACGTTTGTGCCTACTATTCATTCAATATTCGCGCAGTTTGTGTCATATTGCAAATTGTTAAATTTATTATTTAAAAGTTTTTATTGGGCAAACGTATATTGCGTTGCACAGTGAATAGTTGTGTACTTGTTTATCAGTTAGTTAATAAGTCAAAAAATGTCAGCAATGCGCTTTAGTTAATTGTAACATGTGCGCTATGTTGCAAATGGGAATCGCGAAAAGTACGTCAACACATGCAGCGACCACGATAACGACAACGACAAGCAGTCCAGAGAAAACGTTGCCGTCGGCCGGCTCGAGCGGCGGAAACAACAACAACGGTGGCACAGGCGCTGCGACCACCGGTGGTGGGAGCAGTGGCGGTGCGGGTTCGCGGTCACCGTGTAAGCAAATTATACA
>NCKV01001374.1:0-10512 GCA_003675905.2 Leptotrombidium deliense
AACCGAGAGCAGTTGCTAATCAACGTTCATTTGCTTGCTGTCGCCAATAAATCACTGTTTCGCACAGTTAACACACAAACACTGCTTACACTGTATTTAAAAGCAGTAAAAGCAGTTCGAAAATAGTTTTCTTATCGATACGTTTTAATTACTGTTATTATTGTTAATTCAGCAGCAAAGAAAAAGAAGAGACTAAATCCACAAATTAGCCTTTTAAAATTGTATAATTATCTTCACTACATTTTCTCGCGTTGCGTGTTTCGCTTATTACGCAATTCGTTCGCTGCTCGCAATTAATTTGACAACAATTGAAACGAATTGCAGCAATCAGCAACGAAGCAATCGACGGCCACGACTGCGGCCAATGCCACTGCACGGAATACACACATACAAACACACACATACACATTCACATTCGCAAAAAAGCATTTAAACGCAACGTTGCATCGAATGCAGTGAATTGAAATTGATCGAAATCATCGTTCAAACAGTCGACAAATCGTAGCATGTTAATTAAGGAAATACACACACACACATACACAAACGGAGGAGAAAAATTATTGTTTTTCGATTCGAAATAATTGAGTTACTGTAAAAAAAGAGTAGTGAACAAAAGAGTAAAAAGTAATTAAAAACGGCGTGATTGTCGATGTTTCTTCGAACATTCGAACAACGCATTTGAAAAGCAATGTTTTCGTGTGTCGAGAGTCGAAATAGCGGAGAAAAGTTTGACACACTTTTTGAAAAATAATACGCAATTCGCATATTAAACAACATACACACTCATATCGTCGTCGTTGCGTTTGCTGTTCGGCTGTTCGAATCTAGAACCTTTCGCACACTTTTTTCACAGTACTGCACTTTTGGAAACAAAAGGCAACCAACATTTTAACACGTACACATTGATTCAACGATACATGTTCACTGTGTAACTATGCGAGTCGAATGAAAATTCAAATTTCGAGCAACAAAAATGCGGCGAAAATGTTTCAGAAAATGTTGTTTCTAATTTTGATGTACAATGTGTTTTCAAATATTAGTTATGTTTGAAAGAGTTTGTAAACGCTATTGAGACTGCAATAAGAAACGTTAAGTGCGTATGTGATGAAAAACAAAAGAAAACGTTCGGTTATTTGTATGTTGATTTGCAAATGCAACATAAAGTAGTTGCAACATAAATTTCGCTCGTAAAAACATTGTGAAGCGCTTAAATTATGTTGTCTTTCAAAAAATCGCAATGAATAGAATGTGGAACTAGACACGAATTTGCCGTTCATTTCGGCATTCTGCGTCCGCGGTTCGGTTCACGTTTCGTTTTACAAATCCGTTTATTTTGTTGTGTAATTTGTGAGACGAGAAAAAATGGAAACGAAAATAAAACATTGATTTTGAATGCGTAAAATAGAATTTAAAATACACGGTACATTGTACCGATTCATTAATCATCGAAATGAAAGGGATACTAATTCAAAGGGCAAAAGAAATAAGAAATATAAAGACTGCGAGAAGAGAATATAGCAGAATACATTTTACAAATTGCGCTGTGTGTATGTGTACAAAAAAAGGCCACAACGAATGAGAAAAAGGTTTTGTATTCAACATATTCTAATTGAATATTATACGTTGTGCTTAAAAAGCGAGTTTTTTAATGTGAGCAGAAATGGCGATCACGACTGAATGAAGCAAAAAAAGGCCGTTTCATTGTTGAACGTAATGAGCAAATTAATAAAACTCAAAACTCTAAAGTAAGGTGCGTTCGGGCTAAAAAGTGGGAAATTAATTCATTAATTCTTAATTCCGAAAAGCTAAACGTATATATACGAATAAAGTGTACGAGTATGTATGAGTTTAAGCATACATGTATGTATACATACATACATAACTTCTCTGTTCTTTTCTCTTGTTTTTTGTGAGAATAAAAAATGAACGCATTCTTTAGCTGAGCAATATCCAACCACACACAACAAAATGTGAAACTTGAGTACCTTCGCAAGAAACCAGTGCGATTATGTTTAATCGATTTCTTTTTACCAACCAAACACACACATCATCATGCAAACATTCGCCGAAAATTTGCGCAACAATTGTTGCTGTCAAATTATACAATCATCTTGTTCATTCATATGCACTTTGTTCACTGTACATGTACTCTTGAAAAATATATTTAATCGTTTTGCAACCATTTTTACAGTGAATATTATGTCGTTACACTGCACTATATCATTACTTATATACGCATGTTGTTGTTGTTGCAGCGATCGTTTTACTTCTTATAATATACGAAAAGTCATTAAAATCACTGTTTTTAAAGAGTGTATAACATTTTGCAACCGAAACACAACAGAACACACACAACAAATAACCACGCATTGCACACACAAATATAACAACTGTATTTAGCGAATGTTAAACAGGCATGATAACATTGTTAAAATTACACATTTTCAACTGACATTTCATTGAGTTATTAAAGAAACGTCAAAATGTGTTTAGAAACGAAATTGAAGTTTGAAATCGCTGAAAGATAGCGAAAAAGTGTTGACTTGCATCACTTTGAGCCAGGCGAAAACAAAGGAGCAGCAAAAAGCGAATTTTGCATCCGTAATTCACAGTCAGTCACAGTGTATTGCATCCGTCGTCATTCTCCGTTGAAAAAGTGCAAGAACAGTGCGAGAAGTGAACAGTTTCACAGTCGCTTTAAATTAATAATGTTTCGCAGCGAACTTTTTAATATTCATTTCCTTTCTTCGCTCTTTTTTTGCGAACCGCGATTCGAGTGCGAAAAGCGAAAGTGAATAACAACAGAATGAAAACTTGAAAATTGTTCACTTTCTCGAAATGCTGGTGCAAAGTAAAAACAGTTGCAACGCTGCAACCATTGCTGCTGCTGCTGCTTGTGCATTGAGTTGTGTGTGACAAAGAAAAAGCGACACTTAATTACGGGTTTCGCGAGTTCAGAGTATTGAATTAGAAAAACGATTTCTATTTCGGAAACGACACACAAAACGTTTTGCTTGCATTTTTTATACATATATTCAATGGTCACAATCTGACAATCGAGGACATCGAGTTTGTTGCCTGTGGATATTCATTTATAATACATTCATAATAGATGCACACACAGTCACAACGAGTCGCACACCTTTCACATGCACCGAATTCAACGCAATTCGTATGCATACATGTGCAGCAATGGATAGCAGGGCTGCGGACAACACAAGTGTTCCGAGTTCTCGTCAGCGCAGAGCAGATGCAAGCGATGCCTCATCTCAGCGATGCTTTCTGCTTTGATCGTAATTCGTTGCGAAACAAACACTGTTTTGCAAAACGCTAAACGTCGAACCGCGAACCTGAGTTTCAGACACAATTATTTATAATTTTGATTCGCTTTCGATGTCCGTTGTCGCGCAACAAAGCGAACAGCGATCGTTCAGTAATTGCTTTCGGTCGCAATTCATTCGCTCTTCTCGCACATCACTTCAATTCATATTTTATGTAATCCATACAAATATATGAAAACACGTTTAAAAATCATTTTTCTGCGTTTCAGTGTCACTCCATTCGTCGACTGCGTTTCGCGATCGAATTTAAGTTCACTCTCGAATCGACACTCGATTCTGGTAATAACAGTGTGACACACACTAATATCAAAGCAATATTGTAATATGCACACAATTCTCCGGTCTCTGCGTGTGTGTTATTAACTTGATACTCGAAGTGTGCATTCACTGAGCGATGTGGTTATATATACACACTGTGACTGTGCTGTATGCGTCGATGTATGTGTGTCTCAGAACTACACTTTTCGCGACGAAAAAACAATTAAAAGAACGCATCGCAATTGAAATGAGTTCGTAATGAAAGTAATTGCAGTTCGTGTGTCACTCGATTGAATATTATGTAATGAGACGCGTGGACGCACAGTTTTCAGTGTTGTGTACTGTAAAATTGCGATCGTTACTGGGAACAGTGAGTGTGTGTGTACGAATGCTTTGTTTTCAGTGTCGTCGAGTCGAGTTGAAATGGAAACGGAAATAAATGTTTGTTACGCTAAAAACAAAGAAACAGTTTTGGTTGTGCAACGATAACGCAATGGTTTTGAAGCAGCATCTCTGAGCGATGCTTGTGTGTGATCGGCGAACGGTACGCTTTGTTGTTCATTTGATTCTTTGCAGTGAGCGTGATCAGCAACGTAAACTCGCACAACGAACAATATGAGTTCGCCTCGAAAAGGAATTACGATGAAGCGTATAAATACGTGATTCGATTACTAATGCGCCGCTCTCCGGTTTCGATGCGTTGGCCGCGTTAAGATTCCTTTTCTTAAATGCGTTTACGCGGCACCCAAAGGAACAATTCGCAGTGATCGCTGTTCGCTAATGTCTCATCTGCACTCTTTTGCAAACATATTTATTTAAAACAAAGAGAATACTGAGAAAAAAGTGAATCGAGACGAGTGGTGATGTTTGAGAAACGGGCCACAACGAACACATCGAAAACGATGCCACGGATGATGCCAGCGATCGTTGTGTGCACTGCTCATCCTCTCAATTAGTTTTGCGTTCTTTACTGACAGCCCTTTCGCAGCGAAGATAAATGTGCCTTTTTTGCTTCTTAAAAAACTTCTATAAATTGATTGTTTTCCGAAAATTTTGAAGGCGAAATTGACTTGAAATTGAGTTGAAATTACGGTAATATTAGTGGCCTTTCAGTCGAGATTTTTTTACAAGCAAATCTTATTAAATAATTAACTGCGCGCTTTCAACGAAAAATTTCTTAAGAAATGTTGTCTTCATTCGCTTTTTTCGCCGGTTTTTGTTGAACGCCAAAAAGGCAAACTAAACTCTTACACAGAACCGACGCAAACATCGATGAAACAACGCGAATGATTGCATCGCAATTGCATCGTTTGTCTGTGAGCATTGAAACTTTTTGCCATCTTTCTCTGAATTGGTCAAAGGGTTCGTTAAGATTTCTTTCTCGAATCTGGTTCTGCGTTTCTCGCCAACTTTTTTGTGTCGTAAATGTCAGCTGTCAGTAAACAGTGAAACAATAAATTATGTAGTTTACAAATGTAGTTTACAAACGTCGCTTTCAGCGAGAAGACTGCAATTAACGGATTTCTCAGCAGATATCACTTGAAATTGGACTTTTGATTTGCATACCTTTTCCTGCTGTCACTTCCTGTGCACCTTTTAATACACTGCACACTGTTCAATGTACTCGACAGTGTACAGTGTGCACAGTGCATTCGAGAACAGTGTGCACTCGGTTTATACTCGTTCATATAATATTCGCATTTGCTGCATGCAACGTGTATTCGGTATACATTTCATCTGCGCTTCAGTAAATTATAGAGTTGAGGTGTTTTATTTGATTGATCGCCGAGACAAACTCAAGAAATAGGGACATATGTTCGATGCCAGCGCTTGTTACTGCGTTCGAAATCTGTGAAAATCGTTTCTACCTCATTTTCTAAAAAATTACTATATTTTTTCGCTTTTTTCAAAATATTCGAAACAAACTGTTTGTTAAAGAGCAAAAAAAGAAGAGGAGAGAAGCGTTCGCAGTTTTGCAGCTAAACATTAGCGATGTAAAAATAGAACCTGTCTTTTAATATTAAGGAAAAAAAACGAACGCAAATTTTTAACAAAAAACAAACGAATAATTTCTGCTGTGTTGTTGTAGTGAATAAACTATAATTTGCAAAACAATTGAGAACATCGATGCCTGTGGCAGCCTCAGTGAACACATGAACGCTAGCTAAATTGTGCTCCTCTCTCTTCGGCAGCGTGAAAATAAATTGCGAGGACATCGCTGTTCAATGCTTGATTACCGGTCTTCGGTCTCTGATTTTCGGCGATCTTTTTAATAGCTCACTTAATACTTCGGTAATACTTTAGTTACCTTTTTGTTGTGCACATCGATCCTAATTTAATTCTCTACTCTTTTGCGCGCAACACAATTATTCATTAAAAACTATTATTGTTTTTTTTTGTATCCGTTTCTCGTGTTGCGAACGGACTGCGCACAACGAGAACGATACAAGAGAGAACATCATTTCTGGTATCGCTGTAATTGAGTGTACGATTAACTTTTATTAAAGATTTACAGTTTACCGCCAGTCACGGTATTCGCGGGCAAGCAGCAAATTAATTGCAATTTCGCTCTGAGCCCAGATTTGACTGTAATAACAATGCGAATACAATTATATATAAGTATAATACATAACGTACATGCATTTATTTGATCGAGTATCACTTTTCGTTTCGAAAGGTGTAAATGGAGGTCAGCCTCGAAGCGGACTCATTTCGCCGGTCGTTGTTCGCCGTCAGTTCGCAGCATTCGTCAGCAGTGACTACTTTTCGCAGATGCAGTGACGAGCAACACGAGTCTCCGATGACAGGCGACGAGTGTGAACGCAGTGATAACAGTGTTCACAAATTGTTGTCCGATTGAAGATTCTATCCATGCTCTTTGCGATGACCAACCCTCGTCACACCCTTTCGGCAAAACATACGTTTTTAGGTTCAATAAATTTGTTGCGTTCTCTCTCTGGCAAAGTATACGCAAAGATTTATGCCTACAATTACATCAGTGAAGCTGAAAGCTTTAATTAATGGAAACACACACTGTTTGCGTTCACTTCTCTCTTTTCAATGTCCAAAAAGGATATTTATTCGCGAGAAAACAAAACAGGCACCAAATTTGTTTGAAGCCAACAAAAATAAAAACAACGTGAAAGTAATTGCATTTCGATTTGTGGTCAAATGTATTTTGAATGACAAACGCGAGCGAATTGAATTATGCAATTTAAAATGTGTGTTGCTGTAGTTGTTGTACAGCTAAAATTGTAGCGGTCGATTTGCACAGCACATAACTTAATTTATGTGTGTCATGCAAATCAGTATATATCGACACACTATCTATTACATTCTATTTTCCAGCGTTACACGTATAAAGGTACACACATGACAACATTGTACACTCAAACACACACACACACATCTAACAGCCAACTGATATACACATGTACACCGTATAACTTGATGCTCGATGTACACTTAATACGGTATTACAGTTAATGTATGAAATGTGGTTTGTGTGCTGTACACGACTGCAGTCCGCATAATTGTCACATTTTGTACCCTCATTCACCAGAATTTGCAGACTGCGAACCGAGAAGCCTTCAAAATTATATTTAAAAGGTAATCGAGTACACTTCACTTTAACATGATAATTAATCAAACTTTGAAACCTATAGAATTGCTAATATATCGAACAGCGATAATATAAGATATGAGCGAACAGATTGTGTCCGTATTTGTGAAATGAGGGGCGACGAGTTTTTCGAAGAAACAGGAGAAATCAATTTCTAATCCACTGTTGAGCCTCCGAATATTCTAAATATGGAACTAGGAAAAATTATACTGTTTATCATTTCATATTAATACGTGACGAGAAAACGGTGCGGTTTTTTCATTTCATTTCATTTCATTTCGTATCGAAAATTAATGACTGCGAAAATATCACAAGCAAAGAAAATACAATAAAAAATGTTGTTTGTCTCTTGGATTGTCTTTCTTCTTTTTACACAGCAAAAGGAAAAGACAAAAATAAAAAATTAGAGAAGAAAGTAATGGCGACTGGAGAAGAAAGTTAAAACCCTTTTCGCGAATGTAATCGAAACGAAAGCAGACGTAAAATGTGTGCCGAATGAGAGCAGTTGTCGTTTGAAAAAGTTTTCGCAGTGAAAACTCGAAGAAAGTGGTGTGCGTTAAATTTGTAGTACATTTTCGAGTGCAGCAGCTGAGAAAAAGAATTACAATTGCAATTGACGAAACTGCGAAAGATGCGAGAAAATGTTCTTAAATGGGAATGTATCACGCGAGCAACTATTACACAGCAACGATCTAGCTGAGTTGCGCTGATTAACATTCAAACCACACGTTTTTTAAAAAGAGTGAAATGTATCTGAATTACTCGTATTTCAATAAACCTTTTTCACACATTTCTCGCTAATAACGTTACAAATAATAACAATAATAATAGATTATCATTATTGCTTTTAGTTATTCTGTTCTTGTTACACATGCACACATTCAACTATTGAATACTTCATTACTCCGATTACATTTCAGTTAATTCATTTTTTCATTTATCGATTTCATTTCACTTCTATTCGCTTTGCAAAATTCTTTTTTTGCTTTTTAATTCCAATTTCGAATTTCGAGTTAGAAAATAACGAAATAGAAAAACAGGCGAAATAAAACGATGCGAACACGCGAATCTTTTTGCAAATGCAATGCATCAGTATTCACATTCAATACATTTATTGCATTGCATTTTGCACTCGTTTAATAACAGGTAAATTGCAACTGTTTTGCGTGCAGTTTAACTGTATTTCAAAATTTAACATTTTAAAAACTTTTCGAATATGATACACTTATTAAAAGCGCTCGCTACATTCGAAGTGCTTGTTTTTTACATTTCGACCTCACAATGTTTTTGCAATATTTGCTTAGTTTTGCTAAGTAATAATAAGTAATTATTATGTGTAACCGAGATTTGTTTGTATGTGTGTTCTCTGTTTCACTGTATTTTCTTCTTTCGTTTCATTTTTGCGGCGAAACGAAAATTGCGACTAAAAACAAATGTTTAAATTAGAGAAAAAAAGTGTTTCGAGTGTGTTTCGCTTTTGTAAACGGTTTGCGTGACACAAATATTTTTCACTCCTTTTCTTCTCATTCTTTTTAGCGAAACAGCGAAGAATGCAACAGCATACTACAGTACTTTTCGCAACACTGTTGTAAAACAGGCGAAAAACTAAAGAGAATGAAATGAAATGAAATAAATATAAGAAGTTTGTTTGTTTGAATGCTTTTTAAGAGACCGAAAACTTAAGGAATAAGTAATCAAAGAAAACAACTTTGTCTGAGGCAATATTAGCTTATATAATGTATTAAATTTGTGTGTGTATTTTAGTCACGGCATGTGAATCGCTGCTGCCTTCTCGTTTATGTGTCTTTTTCTTTATTCTTATTTTAAAGCGTTTCAATTTTTGTGAAAAGTTAATTTCCTTTTTTAAAAAGAAACGTCAAAAATGAAGAGCGTACACACAGTGTAGTGTACATGTAAATGTTTTACGTAATTTACAATGTATTCAAGTTGTTATGCATCGTTATAAGATTTTCTTCAACTTTAACGACATAAACATTGCGAAAGAAAATGCATCTTTTTTATTATGCTTTTGCCTTTTTACAACTTCGATTGCTGAAATCAAACTGCTATTTAATAGTTGATTAAATTACAATTTTATTGAAAAAAGAAAAGTGAATTTGACGACCATTTGGCTTGCCGTTCGAAAGATTCATTCGTTGATGGAAAGCGAACCAACGAACGAACGAACTAACGCAGAGCAGCGAAATTCGCTTTTAATGTTTTTGTGAGATAAAAAGCCGAAGCGAATATAAAAAAGCGAAAGAAAGTTGCAATCTTAAAGCGTTTCTTAAGCAAAAACTCGAGAAAAAGAGTAATTAAAAATTATATACACTGTGTGCGCGGTTAATGTGTACAGTGTGCGTTCGCAGTGCGTTCAAGCGTATTCAAGTGAAGTGAAGAATACGCGTGTTGCTGCGCTAAGCAAAAGCGAAGAAATTTTTAAATTCGCTTCTTTCACTTCGAAAAGAGCTGCGTATGTGTACTGCGTGTGTGTGTACATGTTGCTGTGTGTGTATGTGTGTGTGTACTATGTTGCTGTATGTATGTGTGTGTGTGTGTGTTACCTGATAAATTACTTTGATGAGTTTAACGCATAAATTCCGAGAAAAATCGTGAAACTTGAATTTTCTCATGATTTTTGCAGTGATTTTTTATGTTCGCAGAGAAAAAGTAAAGAAGAAAATTTTTTCCTCGTAAAAAGATATATCTGGATATATCAGGAAGAGATATTTGCTCGGATGTTTACCTTGGTGTGTGCGCTTCACTGGCATTCATCACAGCCGAATCCAAGGAGAGCGAAAGTTAAGACTCTGCCTCCGTTTGCCAGTTCACAACGATTCGTGATCACTCGACTCACTTTTCTGCGTTCAAAGTATCCTTGAGTTTCGCTAACGAATTGATCGCCGATTCGTTTTATGTAATCAATTAAACACTATATTAAGCTTTGACTTCTGTTTCTTCGACTCGATTTTTTCAACAGAATGCAATATTAATATTCGACGTGTAAATCAATCAAATTGAAGGCCCGTGCGTTGTGCACACTTGAAACACATTTCGAATGATTGCGGTTCGAGTTGCCTGCAGAACGAAGGTTAACGAAAACGTTGCGCTTTTTTTATCTCAAAATGTTTTTAATTTAGTGTTTCAATTAAAAAAGAGTGACTTTAATGAAATGCGAATGTCCTTCGCGAAACAACGGTACTTTATGTGAACACTCGTCTTACATATTTGCGGCTTTTAATTAATATTCAATTTTAAAGTGCATTATTTTCATTGAACAAAAGTGAACTT
>NCKV01001375.1:0-10504 GCA_003675905.2 Leptotrombidium deliense
CCTCAAACTACAATCGCGAAAATTGTGTCTAACAGATAAAATACTCGTCATTTAAGAACTGTTGACCAGTATGTCTTAAGTGAATAAACGAGACCATTAACGTTACGTTTGCATCGGTTACAACAGTTCCGCAGGCATACGCCACCAGAGAAACTTGCAAAAGCTGCGTCCATGGCTTATACGTGTGATTGGTTGTCAGTGAAAGGGGAGGACTTTCTCGCACCAGAGCGTCGCATCGATATAACAGTATCGCAGATGAACTATTCTCGTGCGAAGTGCAACCAACGTTCATTAATGCATTTGCTGCACACTGCTTACAGAATTGCGTTTCTTGTTTCTTCTTATTTTGACGCTTATAACGCCACACTTTTCGAAAGTTGTCAAAACAAGTTTGCAGTTAAAGTTCGCGATATAACGGAGAAAAACAATTGTTAATGAATAATAAATATTTTTAGAGGCAAAGCAGTCAGTTTGCATCTTCTGAGAAGTAAACAATATTGTTATGGTTCGGAGCATCACTGTTAGACTATCGTTTCAGAGACATTGAACGACCAGACTTCGCTAACCTATTCGAGCTCAGGTAATGCCTCACTTTTTACTTACCACAACATACATATTACAGTGAATAATAGTTCCGTAATAAATGTAAAAAATTATATATTTGCTAACGCAATTTAAAGACGAAAGTTGCTAAGGAAATATGAGACAACGAAATTTTTAGAATCAATATCATAACTCATCAAACAAAAATTGATTTCGTTCAATGATTTTTGCTAATGATGCATTATTGTTACATAATGATTTAAGTCTATTTAACGGTTAGTTAGAATAGAGTATGAAGAAAAACCGGCAAAATGGTATTTGTTGTAAATATTTTCATTTTCATTTTGCAAAGCATGAAATTTTAATTTTGTTTAGTTTCGACTTGATTTTTTGAAAATGGACTTGTCAGACGAAAATAATTCATTCGTTGATGCATGTGCTGCGATTAAAATGCTGAAGAATTCGCAGTCAAATTCCATGTTTTTGGAAATTTAAAATTTTAGTTTCAAGCGGTGAAATTTTCATTTACCAGAAAAGCTTTTTGCAATGTTTTCACGTTGCTGTTACTGATGAGACAAGACTTAAGCACATAACGACGCAACGTACATTCAGTTGCATTAGCTAACATTTGACTGCGAACAACGAATTGAAATGTTTTTTGCTTTTTTGTGAGTCGAAATTAAATTTAAAGTTTTGGAAGTGCAATGTTTTTCTGTCGCTAGTGAAACAAAAATTTGCGAACTTTTTTCGTGTTAAATGAGAATATCAAGAAAATGGAAGCGCAAAAAAGCAAATTTAGTTTGCAGCTGCCATTCGATCGCAAACTGTCTTTTGAGCAGCAATGATCGTCGAATAATAATGAAATACAGTATAAGTATCTTCTTTATTGTCACAAAAATGGCTTTCTTTTAAACAAAGAAACGCTGAAAAGCACTTCGCATATATTTTTCGCTCAAAACTTGCAACATTTAAAATTAAAAGCAGTCGAGCAACAAAAGAGCATACAGAGAATATAATATAATACAGATATATTCGTATTATACTGTATATAGAAATATTCGATATATATTTGTGTTTGCATTACTTTTATTGTTGTTTTCGGAAACAGTGCAAAAAATCGACTTTAAATGAGTGAACGAAGTGAACTCGAGAAACGAAAACGAAAAGGATGGCTCTCTTTTATTTCACTGCATCTTTGAAGCGAAAAGCTTTTTGTTGGACTTTTATGGTGCTCTTGCTTGTTGACACATTCTGTTCGCTGCATTCATTGAAATACGGATGTCCAACTCCAGTCTTGCTCACACCTTGCAGATGTAACGAGAAGCAAGGAGGATTTGAACTCGTTTGCGACGGTTCGTATTATTATACTTGCATCTCTGTAAATATGATATCTGCTGAGATTCGCTTGACAAGTGTGCACAAAACATAAAGAATAGAAAGCGTTTGACATAAAAGTTGTACAGATTCGCATAAATGTTTGCATTCTGTTGCAACGAACAAAAGTGGAGTCAATTTGCATGCATAGTCTGATAGTAATAGTATACTTTGCTTTCAAGCAGAACTGGTGCGAATGAGAGTGAATAATGCATTCTCTTTTTTATCGAAGGCTCAAACGTTGAACAAATTGGAGAAGCCATAAACACAATAGTTCAAACTGGACTATCGTTGCAATTCTTGAAACTAAAAAATAACATTATGCCAATAATTCGCAACGACTTGATCAGCGACTTGTCTGCAAAACATATCATCATTCATCACTGCAATTTATCACATATCGAAGATAGTTCTTTCATCCATCTTAGAGATCGGCTGGAATCATTAGACATGTCACATAACGCTTTAAGTCAGGTAAGGCAATCGCCAGTCTTGTTTCGCAAGCATTTATTTGACAGAAGATTATTGAGACGACAGCGACAAGAAGGTCGGATTAAAACATTGAAAGACATGTTCGTTTGCACAGGTGCCAAGTAAACCTTTGGAAGTTCTGTCTTCTTTGGTATCTTTGAACCTAAACTTTAACAACATCGAAAGTATTCACGCAGAAGCGTTCAAAGGATTAGTGTCGCTGTTACGTCTAACTGTGTACGGCAATAAGATTAAGAGCATCGATTCGAATGCGTTCCTCGGAATCGGAGGTAACATAAGTCGAATAAATTTGGGTGCAAATCTTCTGCCTTCCGTTCCATCGCAGTCTCTCGTCAACTTAACAACGCTGAAGGTTCATTTCCGTTGCAACACTCATTTGCAATCCATGTAATGTTTGCTTTCTCGCTAGAAATTGCAACTACACGAAAACAAGATCACTGCTTTACAGAAGCATGAATTTAAGGGAATATTTGTCGCGAAAAGTTTGGATGTTTTAAGTTTGTCAACAAATTTGTTGCGCGAATTGCCTGAGAAAGCGTTTCAAAATCTGGGAGCTTTGAATTCGTTGGATTTGGAAGGCAACTCTATTTCTTCGATTCATCAGAACGCATTCGAAGGAATTGAAGGTACGTTCAGTTGTGTAGAGAAACAAAAATCAATGTTTACTGCGAACTTTTCGATTAATTCAGCGCTAACTGAACGCATTCGCTGCACACACACGCACCGCAAACACAATGCATTTCAATGTTTTTCGTTTTTCTTTTTCTTCGTTTTTGTTTTGTTTAATATTCACTGCAAACTTCGCGCAATTTATTATTCAACAAACGATCGTTTTGTTACCAGATTCGCTGGAATGGATTACATTGGGCGACAATCACCTGTTAACTATTCCTTCATTCGCATTGAGGAATGTAACCAAACTGCGACAACTCGACTTAAGAAATAACAATATAACAAGAATCACTGTAAATTGTCTCGACCATTTCGGCAAAAATTTAAAGTTTTTATATCTTCAAGAGAATAAGTAAGTAAAGCGCATTGTTCGCATTCGCCTTTTATTATTTATGAAATTGTGCAAAAATCGTAGTAAACATTTCGCGAAGAAAAATAGCTTTATCTCGAAATTAAATTACGAAACTTTGTGCTCGTGTATTTGTGCGTGAACAATGTTATATCGCTTTTATTGACACAAATATGCTATTTGCAAGCATCATCCCGTTTAAAGAAAGTTACGTTTAATGCGAATAATAGCGATGATAAAGAGCATTGGTGTAGTGTTCACTGTTGCAACGCATGCAATGAACTTTGCGATGTTTAACTACCGCATCCGTTGCAGGCGAATTCGAAATGTTTTTTGTGCAGCAATCAAACTGTGATAAAGCGCAGTGAAATTAAATTACTGTTTCTGAAGGAAATCTTTTCAAACGCAACAAATATGTTGTCTTTTTGAAATGAAAATAGAGTGTAAAAAACGACGTCGTCACATGATTACTATGTACGTAACAGCGAACTGTAGTATGCTGCAGTTAAAATGCGAAATTAGATTGTCGCTTATGAGACGGAAGTAACTACGTTTGTCGCATCAATACTTTCATACATTCGCATTTCATATTTTGCAACTCTTTTCTCTGTTTGTCTTCGAAAGATAAACGTTTGAAATATGCATTGAAATGCCAGAAAAAGGCAAATATTGAAATGGAAACGAGACGTTGAATGCAAATTATGTTTTCACTTTCGTTGCGTTCTCGAGACGTGTGAAGCAGCAAAAAGTTGTTGCGATGATAAAAATGAGCTTATGCGTTGCGAAAGAGTTTCGTTTTCACAAAACAAAAGGAAAACAACAGTGAAGAAACGTTTCAACGTTCTTTTTGGTGCATTGAAACAATGGAATAGTGAAGAAGCAGGCGTAACTATGGAAGCTGAGTGCTCACTGCTCGCTCGGCATTGATGTGCTTAATTTGTGTGTGCACACTGTGTGCGAAACATGAGTGAAACATTATAAATTATAATTTTAAAGGATTGCAACCAAAAAAGGAAGTGAATAAATCTGCAAATAAGCGGCATGTTTAGTGCACATCGCACGTAATTCGCCTCAACGGCAAATCTGTAAACACAAAAAATATTTCATCTTTGATTGCTTCACTGTTCCGAAGAAATTTTCATCCAATTTTACACATTAACAAACTATGAATTATTCATTACCTAAGAGTTCGAGTTTTGGTTTCTACAACGTGTAGTGTGAATAAATATAAAAACTCGATTTTAATGCATTCACTGTTTGCATGTTTGTTATTTCAAAATATGAATTCACTAACAATTTGCAAGTTATGCAATGAAGTTATTAAAATTCAACAACAAAGCTTTATTTAATTTCCTTTGTGTATGAACCAATTTGAAGAATAATTGATTGAATAATATTTTCCACGATTTCAGGATTCGTTACATTGAACCAGGAGCTTTTGAAAACCTTCATAACTTGGAATGGTTACATCTTCACTCAAATCAGTTGACTGTGTTGAGCAATGATCTTTTCTATCCAATATTGGATTCCATTAAACTTTTGGATGTTCACGGTAAATACGTTTTCGTTTGCAACGATGTGCGTATTGCAAACTTGAAACACTAGTTTGCAAATTGCAATCTGCTGTTGAAGTTCGCAAAGTGAAAGTTGCTTGCCTGCGAATGCTTGTCGCGTTGCAATGATTCGCATGGAATCGTTGTGACACATAAAACTATTGTGAAAAATGTGTAACGAATACAAAACAGTAAAAATCGCAACGAAAAGTTCTTTGCTTTGTGCACGAATTCGACATTTTTTCGAGACTTAAACGAATACTGATTTCGAAGAGAAGTCAGTAAAGCGATTGAAACACAACGGCACCACAAGTGAATGCCTGCATTTCAAATGAAATACATTACATGTGTTTATTACGTATCGAAAAAGGAAAGTACACACATTCATTGAACAACGGTCACAATATTTCAGTGCACAGTAACATACAGTGTACAGTACTGGAATGATGTTCACGTTCAACGAACTCAACTCGTGTCACACACGATTTTTCGCTAAAATTGATCGAATGCAACAAACAATGTCGTCGAAACATTGAAACATTCTCATATTCATTGCGATTTCAGTTCACTTCACACTCAACTTTCGACGTCAAGAAAAGGCAATAAACTCGAAACTCTTGAAATCTTTTTAATTTTCAAAGCTTTTCAACAATGCTTTAAAAAACAAAAGCAACGTAAACTAACAAAGAATGAAGCACCATTAAAAGGAAACTTAATTTTCTGTTGTTTTCTAAAAAGAATTTCACATTATTTAATATAATGCCAAAAATGCTGGTGCCACTTTAAACAGAAAATGTATTCGAAATCACTGTGTCACATTCACCATTTTCTTCTTTTGCAATGCAAATGTTTGCAGTTGCAAACTTTGTGTTTAGATGCATTTTGCATACATGTTTCAAACCGATTTTAACGGTACATTTAAATGCAATCATTGATCGTGAATATACATTGCGAATGTTTTTTCACACATCTTTCTGACACTTGAAAATTTACTTTGAAGTGTTTGTTAATTATAAACCAATTGCAAATTTGTGCTAATCTTTTCAAAGCAACACTCATTGTTTTATTTCGCATTACAGCGATATGCAAACTGTGCACAAACAATAACTGCAAATGTTTTCTTTGCTGGTTCATCTATAGAAGCGTCGATTCGGTTAATTTATAAAGTAAAAACAAATAAGAAATATAGTGAGACGCGGCATTCGATTCGTATGAATATAGTAATTGTGTTTCTTGTGTTTCTTCTGCTTTCTCGTTATCAGCAAACAACAGACAAATACGAGAAATCGTTCGGTAAACGCGAGACGTCAAAGAAACTGTGAAAATTTGCATAAACTGTTTAGAGTTTTCGAATCGACTAAAAATTGAATAAGCATTCATGAATATGCAACGAAAAAGCAATAATCGAATTTAATTTTTGCTAATTATCTCACTGAATAAAGTGCTTGTTTATTCAGATGTGGCACTCACTTTATAAACATCGCTTTAATTTCGGTGTTCGTGTAAAATTTTGCTGGCAGTGTTTTAAATTAAAGTGAACCTTACACCAAAAGTTCGTGAGCTGAAATCTTGATGCTGCTCAAACAGCTCATTGCTATAACTGTTCGTGTTTAGTGTTTAACTCTTTCATTATTCAATGAACGTTTTCAAACTGCTTTTAAGACGAGCATTTAACATTTATTTTCGAAAAAATTGATTTCTGTGCTTTCCATGCGAAATGGAGTGGAAACAAAGAAATGAATAACAATCGAAGCGAATGTTGCAAGCAACGCATTCTGGCCGGTGAAATGATGCTTGTGTCTCTTATTTTTTATGCACTCGGCGATACTGAATGAGAATTCATCCCAAAGGAGGCAATCGAGTTCGCCTGGCATTTGCCATCAATTGTTTTTGTTTAATTATTCACATGAAAATCAAATGTATGATTTCGTAATTAACGGATTTAGTTTTACTTTTTGCGTTCCTCAAAGGAATCGCATTGTTAACGAGAAATGATGCAACCAATTCATACATACAAAACCCAACAACAGAATATGCATCACAAAACACAACGCACACTGTTTTGTTATAATTCAAGTATGAAATTAGTTTGGAAACAATTTCGTTCGTTCGTTACTCTGTGCAGCGAAAGTTAACAAATGTGGCAACAAACTAATGGCTTCTCTAAACGCTCGCAGCAACAAATTTGGTTAATCTGCGCTTTTCGTTTTCGTGCTCATTTCAGTTTTAATCCTTACCTGAAAAATTCGTTGAACATTAATTAAGGCAGCAATATTGATCTAAGCATTCATTCCTCGAAATAATGTGATATTAAAAAGTTGACTACGATTCGACAGTTTCACGTCGAAAGGGGTTTCATCATTTTCCTGTTTTAATTAAAACAGAATTTTGTTCTCTTTGCATGTGATTACAACGAAATAAAAAACAGCGGAAATTAGTTTTGCGAATGCACGATGATGTTTAGTCATTTTTTGCTTGTTTTCCAAGTAAATAAGAGTAAACGAATGAACAAAGTTCTCTGAATAAATCATTGACAGTTGAGCTTTCGTTGCACTTTTAGCACTGCCAACATTGGAAACAAAGCGAAGAAAAGTCGAAGATGTATTTCTCCCGAAGGCCTTTTAAAAACAATCGCCTGATGGACGATTTAATTTTACTCTCATCTTTATTTCTTTTTTAAAATGCACACAAACATTGCGTCGAACGCTGCAATTATTCATTAGTTGCATGTTTTTTCATTTATTTTTGTTCGCAACTTTTTTTGCAATAAAAAACAGCGAAACGACAAATATTGACACGAAAAGTCTTTTAGAGCGCGGATTGTTTCTGCTACATTTCAAAGCGATTCTTAACGCCAATCAATCGATTCATAATCACTTTGAAACACATTGCAAATGTTGTACGAACACGTAATACATTTGATGGACACTTCATTCACAGTTTACTGAAAATGAAACAAAAAGTAGAAACATCTGTTTTGCATTTAAATAAATTTAAATATTGTATGTGTTTCGTTGAGACACATTTCGTATTCTGAACATCGCAAAATGTGTTTTTTATGTCGTAGCATTTTTGCGATCGAAAAGTTGATTCGAATGAAGTGGACTTCGAAAACAGATCGCAATTTTTTCATATTTTGGAGAGTTTCTTTTTCGATGAGAATAACGCTGCGAGTGCAAACTGCACAACACAACACAATGTCTTCGATACGATTTTCATGGATGCGCTGAAAAATTCAGCACTTCTTTGTATTCTTTTTACACTCTTCCTTTCGCGATTGTTTGCATTTAAAAGTCAAATTTTCATTTTTCGTTGCAAATGATAAGAAAACCGATCTTTTTTATGTGTCGCGAAAAAAGAGCAAGATTAAAGAAAAAAGTGAAAAAAGTTTGCCGCACTTTCGTTTGTAATGCTAGTGAAAAAATTACTGAGATTTACATCACACGCCGCATTAGAGCTGTATTCGAGTAAATTGTTAATCGATTTCATTTAAATGTTGTATAAAGTATAATATTACATAAGACAGACGCATATTATGTTCGCTTATAAAAATCGAGTTTTCCTTTTTATCCATTAAATGTTCGTTATTCAAAATGGAACAATGTTTCGCTCACTTCAACATTTTTCAAAACAAAAACAATTTCTTGGTTACAACGAGAGCTGTGTTGTTGCTCGTAAGCTTCAGTAAGCATTTTGCTTTAAATTGAAATCGAATCTTAAGTTTACTTTGCAAAGAGACAGACGTGCGAATAATCGTATCCTGTACACTCGATAATCATTGAACCTATTTCATTTTGTGTCCGTTGTTGTCGAACAGAAAAATAATTCACTCGTATTTCCTTTCAGAATTGTACACGAAAAGATCGCTTGCAAGTTGCAATTCGTTTACAGCTGCACTTTTCTTCTTTCGTTCCGTTTGTAATTGAAGTTAAAGTATATATTTTTTCAGATGTTTTATAGACGAAGCAACGATCATTCTTATTATAAGGTTGCATCATTACGAGTTCTATAAACGTGAACTGTTCTTGCTGCTTGCTGCTTGTTCTTTGCTCGCAGCAATTGTTGTCTTTGTTGTTCCAACTCTATACATCGATGCACTGATGTTTCGTCAGACATTCATTAGCTTCTCGTTTCACTTTCAGTTTAGTTTACTTTTATTATTCTCGCATTTCGAATATTTATTATTCGAATGCAAACACACTTGCCTTGCCTTGCATTTTGCTGAATTCATCATTCGCTTTTCAATGAATTCGATTTTCTGCAAATATGAAATGATTGTAAAAACAAAATCATTTTGAATTGAAATAAATAAATTTAGCCGCGTTTCTATTTTAAACTGAAGTCGAGTCACTATTTTAGCCGCGAGTGTTGCAAACGAAATTAATGTTTCATTGAATTTCGCTTCTTTTGAAATTAAATATCATATTTTTTCGGCCTTCTGAATGCACTGAATTTCTCATTTCGTGAAATGTTTGCCAACAAAATTTCAGTGAAGAAGAAACCATTGAAAATATCTGAAAATTCTATGAATATTTGTGAAATTAAAGTTGCAACTTGCAACTATCATTTTATTGCAAATTAAATATTAAACATTCTGTTTGCATTCACTCGTTTTCGCAGCAACATCAATTTCATTTTTATGAGAAAATAAACGAGAAAAGGAAACAATTTTCGGACATAATTTCGATAGCGAAATAAAAGCTGTGCGAAAAACGCGAATTGTTTGCAACGCGAAATTGTAATTGCAATGAAGTGTGTGCACAGAAAATCCATGATTTATGTTTATTACAATGAATGCTCGTTAAATGAAAATTGCTTCCATCGAAAATTCGAGTTCTTTCGGCGGCCGTTTTATCGCATTTTGTTTTCTTTCGACAATATTTCCGTAAAACAAGCAACTCTCAGAAAATTGCGTTCTTGACGTCTATTTCGTTGCCCTTCGTGCGTAAACAGATTTGCACAAAGAATACTTTTTCTGATTTAAATTAAGTGTCAGTAAACCCTTTATTTTACTTTTTCACTGTAGAAACATGCGATGAAAATGACATTTCGAGTTCACTGCGACTCGACTGCAGCCATTAACTGTAATCACTGTTTTAAAGCATTCTCGCAACGATCGCCTTTCTGCAATCGCAGTAAATGTTTGATTTTTGCGAATCATTTCGAAACACGAACAAAACTCAATTTCGATGCAAAACCGACGAGAATTAAGTCTCGTCGAGGATTAATTCACTCGTAAATATTTAACAGTAACCGAATTATTTAATAATAAAGTGATCGAACGCAGTTTGGTCAGATACTAATATGCAACGTTCACAACTTTTCTTCTTTCTGCCACTTCGTTCAACCGAAACTGGAAGCGTGTATTTTACATCAAGTGTTTGTAGCTTTCGTGGAATGAAATGAATAATTTTTTATGTGACTTGTTTCATTAAAGAAACTTTCATTTTTCATTCGTTTCTGGAAGCAACAAATTTTGAATCGAAACTTGAAACGAAAGCACGAAGAATATAAATTTTCG
>NCKV01001376.1:0-10500 GCA_003675905.2 Leptotrombidium deliense
TTTCCACCAAAAGGTGTGCTTAATTTACAAGTTTTACTGTATTAATATATAAACTAATGTGGAAAATTACTTTTTCGCATCGATTATACGGCATGCTGTTATGCCGGCTAATTCGCAGCAATACATCACTCATAAATGGAAATTGCTTGCTAAACTTCAACGAATAAATATGTTGATGATGAACAACAATACAACCAGATCCGAAAAAGTTCAAAATTCTCTGTTTGTTCAATTGAGTCGAAAATGACTCGCATTGGTCGACTTTACAGTGATGTCTGCGTTGTTTAAAAAATTATCGATTTTCGCAAGTTTTTAAGGTATCCTGAGTAAATCTGCATTTGTTTGCAGAAGTCTTATCGTGTAGATTCTACACTGTAGAATGACCTTTTTCTAGAAAGGCATTGGGATCTAGCCTTATAAAGTTGTAAATCCTGATTATTCTATATATTTATGACTGTATTATTTTGCGCTTGTTTCCAAGTATAGTACAAAATCAGTTTACGTTTTAGGATCAATCTGAAGCGCAGCTCTCTTCACTTTTCTGATCAATTTGCACCATTTTTCACAATAATCGACACACTTGGTAATTTTTGCACTTTAAAACCGTTTACTACTGTACACTTTACGTAACAAATGTTTACATTTTACACAATTACTTCAATGAACCCGTACCGTTGAAATCATATTGTAAAGAATTGTAAATTATTCCGACGAATTTATAGTCAACGTAAAAAATTTGATAAATTAGTGAAATTGGTGCTAACTATACAATATGGGTCTATTGAAAACTGAATGTCAAGTTGAGAAAAGTCAGTATGCCATCAAATATGTTGTGCGGATTTTGTTTTTCTTGAATTCTCTCTAACTGAATCATTGTTTAGAGTGAGATGTGGTTTATTTTTCTCAATCTTGTCATTTTCTAGAAAATCTTGTGTATTATCTCTATAGTAAAACATTTGAGCCATTATTATTGCATTGATTATTGTTATCGAAACGAAGTTCAAAATAAGAATAATGTCACTTTGTTTAAAATACGCAGACAGAACTCTAAGAAGACTGTTGTCAGTTAATAAAATCATCATCAGCATTGATAAATAACCACTGTGCTTATTTTTCCAATTCCTCCAAACCTGCAATAATTTACCAGCACAAACTAATGAACTTGCAGATGTCTGCAAAATTTTAAGTAAAGACAGAGGCCAAATAGGTAGCATCAATAAGATAAGAAGAGGACAGTAAATTGCTAAAAAGCCAAAGAAGTATAACCACGCTGGCTTGTAGTACTGAATGGTCAAGTAAACGGCAGCACTCTCGAA
The DNA here is from genome assembly GCA_003675905.2 of Leptotrombidium deliense. NCBI lineage: Eukaryota > Metazoa > Arthropoda > Arachnida > Trombidiformes > Trombiculidae > Leptotrombidium > Leptotrombidium deliense. The sequence goes on from NCKV01001376.1 coordinate 1,317, forward strand.
TGCAAGAAACACTCCTTCGCCCCAATCTACAAACGGTTGGCGGTTCTGGAAAAAGTAGACGAATGTAACCGTATAACCAATAACTTCAAGAATAGTGCCGAACTCTGTCACTCCGACTCCGCTCTTAGCAACGTACATTGTATAAAGCTGAGGTGTTCGAATAACCGTCGACTGCGCCATTAAGAAATAGCCAATGTAACGAATAATGAGACATAAATGAGATCCAAAATCATTCTTTTGGTCGACAGGTAGAGTAGCGTTTCCAGCGTTGGAATAATAGCAGAAAGCAGATTCTTTCATCGCAGAACAAAATGTGCGATCAGTGACCACGAGTTAATCGCGAGACGAATATAACAACAGCAATATATCGAATGACGAAAATGAAATTGATCGTTTATTACTTAAAATTTATGAAAGTCACTGATTTAAAACGATTAATACTTCTTTTATCTGTACAATTGAATAATCTGATAAATATGTATAAAACAATCCCTTAACCCGTCCATTGATAACGACATACATTAATCGCGTTTATACAAGAGTAGAGTACAAGAGTAGTTATAAACTCGATAGTAACCAACTTAATTCAGTTTATTCCATAAGTAGAACGAACATCTATCGGTTCTAAGCAGGAGCGACAGGAGCCGCTTATTCAATCGCTTTCAATCTCATGCTTAACATAGTCGAGATATCTATTAACAACGACAAGCACTACAATAATGTTAATATATCATCTTCAGTTTGAATATATTTACAAAATAAATAACTGCATTACGAACTGTCGATTCATTTACCTTCAAGTAGCCGTCGACTAACAAATGTACATTGAACTCAGACTTAGGTACAAGAATAACGTCTTTTATGCATGGCTGAAAGTCTCCGAATTTGTTCCTTGAATTATGCACAGCGTCGCCACTCTTGATATGGATTTAGGGCGAAACAAACGTCGAGTGTTCAAATCAAAGCTTGCACAGTGTGATAAAGTTGCATTAATATTTGAATGTGGACAGGAAGGCACGACATTCGATCGTGGGTTGAAGGGTCCAAATTTATCCAAGAAAGTGAATTGTATCCCTCTAACACGTACCTACGAAAATGTACTTTACTTTCACGTTGACAACAAAATGATCTAACCTCAATACATCGGTGGTAAAATCTGAATCCAACGGATGATTACTTCTGGTATTAGAATACAAATCATCGCTACTTTGTTGAACTGAAGGCGTGTGTATAAGAAGCGCAGACTGCAGAAACAAGAAAGTTTTTATGATTGTTATATTAACTACTTGTTACCTTTAAGAAAACCGGACAGATATTTTCCAAATGCGAACAAGAGGACCAAAACCATTTCGGCAAAGGACCAGTTTGTGCAGTTGAAACATAATAACCAAGTGCTAGTGGTTGTTGCTGAAGCTGCGGAGGTTCCTCCGTGGAATCTCCACCGATGACACTTGAGTTCTGAAACACGAACAGTCATTTTAAAATTCCAAAAAAATTAGAGATACTTGCCTTATGATGCATGCCGCTGTCGAATCCAGTTTGTCGAGATGCGGGACTGTCAGGGTGAGACATACCAGGACCTCTTGGAGACCCTACTCCAGGACTAACGGGAGGGCTTTCTGGCCAACCAAAGATGTCATTTATTCCATCATCCACTCCTAATTCATCACCATCTGCTCCTAACGCTTGAAGCAAGTCATCTTCGCCAATGTTTGGACCCAAAGGATCTATTGGAAACGTTCCTTGAGAAGACTGTGTTGTCGCTGACGTAGGAAACACTAATATATGAGTACATGAAGCATCTTCGGGTGTGCTGAGTTGGCAGTTATTGGAATTGTTACTGAATCTATCATCGGGTGTAAACTGATCTGGAAATACACGCAGTGACGTGTCCGCTTCCAATGAGATCAAACAAGCAGAGAAAATACACGGAATATCATACGGAGCCATAAACGAACACTGGCGACATTTTTCTCTCAAATGCCGACTATAACGCAGTAGTGACTTTTTACTCAACAAATAGGCCCATTCCCTCAATTCTCCGTGACCAACTCTACCAAGTCTTCCAATAATTAACCTCCAAGGCTGTAAAGTTTCTGCGATTACAGACAAAACGAACTCCATCACTTTGTGTAAGCCGAACTTTTTAACCGATGCCTTTTTCCTTCTTGTGCGATTAGGAACTTCTATGTTTATGCAAGTAGATTCAAGCAAATCTCCTTTGTCATTACAACAGGAAACAATCAACCACCTCTGATCTTCTGATAAGCAATAGGCACAAAAAAGAGTTTGTGACTTTTCTCTGCGATCGCCTGATATTTCGACAAGTTCAGTCTGCTTATCCTTCAATGGAGCTAAAATATAAGGCGGTGTATAAATGCGAGCAGTGTTCATCTCTTTGTTTTTTAGGAAAATGTCTAGAGATGCTGCAGGACCGAAGCCTGTCAACGACTTTGAGATAGATTGGTTAGACACGATTTTTCGACATTGATTGAAAACAGAAATGGCCAATGATTTAAGCTGATCTTGTCGCTTACTACCAAGGAAATCCTTGCCTAATCCAAGGACTGCATCCAGTGAAACTAGTTGTAAGTGAATGTGACTCTGCATCTGCTCAGGAATATACTTCAACATCTGGATATAGCAACGCATTAATCCAAGACAAGAGAGTCTATACAATTCATCGTCCATATTTGCAAACGTAAAAGGCTCAACGATGTAAATGACAACTGCGGCTTGTTTATTAGGGTCATCGTCTTGTTCCACAGAATCTGTCGGCTGCTGACTTGCGGATGTCGATATATTCACACTTTCCGTGGATTCCTCAGTATTGGATTTAGATTCATGTACACTTGCAGATTCCGAGGCAACTGGCGAAGAACTAATTATTTTTGGAAGAGTCGAATTTGAAGTTGAAACGTTACTTGTCGACTCTAATGGCCTGCTTGAAAAGTTCTCACACAACAATTTCTCCAAAGATTGGGCTGTTAACAACGGAGTAACGTAATGACGACAAGCCTGAGCGTACATTTTCAATTTTGAAGCTACATTTCCATCACCAATCTGATTGAACCATTCATCAACAGGTTTATCTGCCAAATTTTTAGCAGTGGTCTTGCCTACACGCATAATTCCATCTCTCAAAACTTTTGCAATTGGGCAATGTTTACCCAAACGCAACATTTCGTACGTAGTACTCAATTCCTTAAAATAGGATTTCACATGCGACAAAATATACCCATTATCAGGAGCTACAACAATGTAAGCAATATCTTTGGTTACTGAGTACGGCTCCAGAAGAAGTTTTTCCCAATACTTCAAACCAAAAGGCGACAATGCCATCCAATCTTTATCGTGTCCTACCAAGAGTGAAGGAATCGGTTGTGGTTCACATTGATCATCTGTACCCCTTCCAGCCAATCGATGAAATTGTCTCCATGTCAAAGGTCCTGAAACAGTGTACGTCACTTCCCACATTGCTTGAGGCTTCTTTTGCACTGCTTCTTGTAACAAAGGTTGGAGATTCCTCAGCAGACGAATTACTTGGTAATTGTTCGACGGAACTCCTCCATTCGAAAAAGGCCACTCATGGAGCGTAGACGCTTTAATATTTATTCTATCTGAAGTGTTGTACTGTTGCAGCATCAATTTTGAAGGGTGTCCATCAATGGCTTGCTTTCCACTGATTAAGGCCATAAATGCTATTTCACAGCTGTCGGAACGTAATAAAGAGTCTGATCGCATTAAGAATGTATTTTTTGTGACAACTCGTGTCGAGTTTAACATAACAGGAATACCAGAACTTTGCACATTGTTATTGTTCTTCTTGATCGACTCGTATACTGAGGCTTTCCGTAAAAGTGAGCTCGACGAAAATATTGTTGAGCACTGACTTTTCAAAAGGTCAATTAAAGTCGAGTTTGGTTGATCGCAATCTATTAGAGAATTGTCACTTTTCGCACATTCTTTCTCAGAAATATCCTCTGACTTATTCAGAGACTCTACGAGCGATAATGATTTCCGTTTCCGACCTTCGGTAGGGTCGTAAACAACACCCGTAATTTCAATTTCGTCCTCATAAAATAAACCAGCGAAAGCACTTCTATGTCGATAACTGACAGCACTAAATCCACAAATACACTTGCATTGCAATTCTTCAGAACCGCTTGGTAATAACATGTCAGGCAAATAAACACCGACATCGGAACCTCTTATATTTGTATTACACACACATAACGCGCAACTCTCGAAATTGTGGTCTTTAAACAAGTTCAACATTGAGTCCGAAAGCACCAAATTTACTAACAGGCTATGTGCTTCCAAATTAGTTACGTTCGAATCTTGCAATGAACTTCGCGTTGACAAATAAGAGCCTTGTTGTGACTGAATGTCGTAAGAAAGTGGAGGGAGACTCGAACTGTTTCCATTAATCGGTGGAGTACTGTGCCCATGATGAGGAGAACTATGATATGAATGATACGAAGAATACATATGAGTAGATCCTTGATGAAGCGGTGCTTCCACCTGATACGGAACTGGCGGAAACTGTGGAGAACACGTTGCACTATTTTGAGCATGTCGTTCGCCACCAATGCAAGCAGGATAATGAGCCGCATATGATTGCTGAGTATTCACAAAATGCATTTGCGGAGGGACTGGTCTCATCGTCGAAGGATGCCTCATTATACGTCCACCAACAACACCACCATTTGTAGCTACTGTTGGTGGACAAGCAGCGACTGAAAAGTGAGACTGCAATGGCATCCTTTGCAGTTGATGCGAATGCAAAGTTTGATTGTTTACGTTGTGTATACCAGTTCCTGGCTGATGATGAAAATAACCCGGAGGCTGAGTGTTGCAATGTTGGGACGACTGTTGAAATGATTTGGCCGAATTTTGCAAACACTGAGACGACGAAGGTTTGTAGTTGCACTCAGGGGGTAGCTGCACAGCAGGTACAATTGGTATATTTTGCAAAGGACCATACTTGGAAGAAGTGATACAATGGCTTTGAAGTGGAGGTTTGTACACATAAGACCAATCCTGCAAATTATCAAAACAATTAAGACACCGCAGAAAACGATTGATTTTACCTTCGAGGTCTCCAATAACGATGGACTGCTAGGGTATATGTCAAGTTTTTCCCGAACAGATACATCATCAATTAAAGTCGGATCTGTGCCAGCGAAAAAGTTACACGGCGAAGGTGCTGTGTTGTGTTCCAACGACGGAGGTGTTGGAAACATTCGAGTTAATTCGGCTACTCCAAGAATTCCTGAAGACGAATTCGCATTGTTACCACTACCACTTTTAGAACCCTTTATCGAGTCATCTGTTGCATTTACGTGAGAAACTACACCTTTACTTGAATTAGGGGGTGCAGAAGGGGCTTGAAATCGTTCATCGTTACTCTCTTCACCTGACGATGTGTCAAATATTTGTTCCAGATCTCTGTAAGATACGATTAAATCTTCATCTCTAGTAAACACTACTGGAGTTTGAGGTGACATTGTTGATACATCTCCAGTTACATTTTGTTTCACACTATCCTTAATAGTTTGGGGCGTTGCAGCACCATTGTTCAATGCTGCTTCGGCACTGTTCACAATTAAAACTTCATTCCTGGTACCTTCTTCATTGGATTCTTTAAAAGCAGCACAGTCTTCATCGAACTCACTAAATTCGTAAGGATCTTTTGGTTTGTTATGCATCATATCCAGTGTACTGTCAATAACACTGTCTTTCTTCATTCCATAATTATTTGAATCCGTGAAATTCATAACTCTCCTATTTTTAGGAGGCGGTAAATCCCAATTCGCAGTTAAAACATTTGTACAAGTAAAGTCATAAAGATAACAGTTGCGCTGTTGCGTACTTTCTTCAAGTGGGTTAGCTGGAAGCAGCGGCCTTTTGAATCCATTCATTTGTGAAATTAAAGGATGCGTGTGCATTGTTGGCTCACTCTTCGTTATTGAACAGCTCTGGCCCCCTGCACCAGATATTGATTCCGATTCATTCGTGCCCTGTGCATTTGCCCACTGAGTAGTACTCGGAGAATCTTCCGGTGGATTTAAATTGACACCCTTTACTGAAGACACAGAATGGTAAGGTGACAGTAGTTGTTCCAGATGAGACCTCTCTTTGCTTGCATTAGGTGTGCCGACAGTAGACTCTAACTGACCCGACGACTCATCCTTCGCAGTACCTGGCGACACTGACGAAAGATTGCTTTCAAATACACCGTAAGATGCTGGTCCTTCACTATTCACTAATGGAGCAACAGAACGAGGAGAGTCAACGGCTGTACCACCGGGAGTTGTTGCATTTGACTGAATTGATGGCAAACTTGCTTGACCTAAAGGACTCTTATAAACCTGGCAACTAGGAGTTTTAGGCTGTTGTGAAGATTGTGCTGACACGCTTCCTATTGACACAGCCGATACACATTCAGATGATTCACGGTCATGCAAAAGTGAGTCCACTTCACACATTAAGTCATCGGACACGATTCGTTTATGGAAAGGTGTCGACACTTTTAAGTTTTTATGCACTTTGTCCTTTTCATTTTTTTCCAATTTTTTGTTCACACCACAGTTCGAATTTTGAATATTTGAACTTATATTTGATGCCTTTGTAGAATTTAAATTCTGCTTTTTCGATTTACAACGATAACACGAACAGTTTGTTTTTAAACAAGGATCACTAAAATCCCAACGAGCAAGAACAGAGATATCTTCGCAAGGACTTGAGCCAGACGTGGCTGATGATTGTGTGGTATCTTTTTGGTTTTGCCTATTGATGTTTATTTCCTGACATGCACTACTCCGAATTCTATAAGTTGGAGAAGCTACATGAGGCTGCCTCGGAGAGAGGGCGGGTGTTCGTAGTTTGCATTCGTTTTCATCATTAAATGTATCAGTTGTAGTACGAGGCGACGACGTCGAGGTAACGCATTCTTGGTTACCAGTCTGTTTAACAGATTTAGCGACCATCTTCACTTCAGATTTTAACTTCCGTCTTGCATCAGAGGTCACGTAAGTATAACACGATGGATACTTCATTTTAATACCAGCCACAACTACTTCAACAACAGCAGGAAAAGCACCACTGGAAGCATTATTTAACGGAGCCTCATCTGAACATTCCACATGAAATGATGTCAACTGCATCTGATGCTGACGTTTAGTTGTGTGCTGAATATCTTTCTCATTGAAGTTGACAGGATAAAATTTTTTCCATTCTTTAAGTAATCTCTGAACCACTGGATCACTATCTTTGTAACTTTGTCCCGTTAAAAATCCAGAAAGTCCATACGGACTTAGGATCACTAAGATAAAACCATATGAGAGGGGTAAACAAGTAATTGAAAAATTCACCATTAAGGCCATTTTGAGGCCCCTGAGCAGTCAAAAAACAATTCTTCGTCAACTGAAAAATAGGCTGGTGTTGTTTCACATCGATCGTTGCACACACTGTGCTTTCTCCGTGAACAAAGAAATTGAATGCAATTGATAACTGCGCTGGGGATGCAGAAGCATTACTACAGAAAAATATTTTAGAAACAGTAGAGTTGAGTTAAACCCACGATTTGGATGACGAACATGTAGATTTACTACAGTTGTTAACTTCATTTTCGAACACATCAACAGGTTGCACAAACCAACGTCCAAATCTAGCAAAACCACGTGACAGTAGGCATCTTTAAATAAAAATAAATAAATTTGTCAGCGGCAATTAAGCTGGTATTTACCTCTCAATAAGATTGTGTAAGGCTTTGAATAATAACGAACGACACTCATACGACAATCCATTTTCCCACGAACCTTGCTCGATTTCTGTAAAAAAGTATAAGATGTTGACTCGACTATTCACTAATTCGACAGTGTGCATGCAGTGTAGTATACAAGCAAAAAATTGTGACAATTTCCATCAATATAAACAAAAGCTTATATGGAAAATTTGATGCCAGATCAGCTCAACTTTATCATCTAAACAGTATACAGTAGAACCTCTCGAGTAAATACCTCTACATTAAGAAAACCTCGATTAACGTGTTCTTTACTGCCTGAATTAATTTAATACATCGGGCACCTCTTGATTAAGAGGTTTTTTCCGCCCAGTTCGACAGGTTTTACTGTACCAGTGTAATAAATATTTTGATACTTTGATAAAGAGCTGTTCATTGGCGTGACATTGTAACAATTGGAATATCAATTCTGTAAAACGTGAAATAATCACTCCAATGATCATTTTACTTTCTACCAATTTTTGATTCTAAAATTGAGACTAAGTTTCTAAAAATTTAATGCAGGTTGATTTCTATTTTAATAACTATACAATTAATAACATTTCCATTTTGACGAACGAACTGAATTTTTTTTTCGAAAATTGATTCTACAGTAATCACTCACAATAAAAGATTTGCAACAATGAGATGCAGAATGCATTACTCGCCGTATCTCAGGAAACCTTGCATCAGCTGCTTATTAAACTACTTATATCTTTCCACTTTCATTCAGTATTGTACATATTGTCCTATTGTGTAAGAATAACATCGAACTTTAAAAGTTAAGAATAAAAAGTGATCTTCGCCTATTAGCTACAGTAATGTCAAACTTGTGTGGTACTGATGTACAAAAAATAACCCAATTTAATATGGCGAAATGTTTAAGAAATATATATAATACGTGTCGACGTGAGGTGGAGAAGAAGTTCTCAACAGTAAATTCGTTCATAAAGTTCTCAGCCAACAGTTTTAGTTCAATGCTCAGGGCAAAGACCCTTTCATTTGAGTCCTTATACAGGACTTGTTTTAGAGTGAGTACATTTATACAAAAGCTTTCTGTTGCAATCACCTAATTATGACTTCGTATAAGTTAAACATGTTATGCCAATATTACTCGTGAAGTAGAAAGCCACGCCATAAACACATTGTTGTCGTTACCGATCACTTCAAGGCCGTGTTTTTGACACTAAATGCCGAGTCAACTGCGAGTAATGGTCACTGGGTCACCATTAAATACGATAGCCATTTAAAAACCTCTGTCGCCTTCTTTGGGCGTCTAAATAACTAGTGATCAACGTCTATGCTCTATTCTGAAAGAATTAACTAAAAGAGTGAAAATTTACGAGTTTCAATATTCTCTGTATGAGCTGATAAAGAACACAAACAATATCTTTGGCG
>NCKV01001377.1:0-10496 GCA_003675905.2 Leptotrombidium deliense
CTTTCACAAGGTTCGTTGTTTGTTTGTTTATGTTTGCTGTCTCAAACGATTACATTGTATTTCTTTCGAAATAGTTACTGCAATTGACCGTTGGACAGCAATTTTATTGATGGGATCAATTTGCGTTATTTACACAACAATTGTAAGCATTTCAATTATAGTGATATGTAAATTAAACATGACAGCAGCTGTTTAAATATATTTTTATTTGTTGCGTGTTTACAATGAGCCTATTTTACGTGTCCTGAAAATTGGTTACGTGCCTACAATAATTTATTATTATTTTGCGCAAAAAAATGAATAATTATCATAGGTTCATTAATCAAAACTCGTAAAATGATTTTCAGTTTTGATAAATTGTAATTTAAACGAAAAGGAGGATTTAGCTAAATTTCTATAAAATAGACCCAATTTCCGAAACAAATTATACAGTCTTCGCTTAATTGCAATTAAGACTAGTTTCAAAAATTAAGAAGAAATGAGTAGCTCATTAAATTCTTACTAAAGACCTCTGTAATCTTCTAAATCAAATTTCAGCTTTAAAATTATATAAGTTCACGTTTACATCCTCCTTTAAAAACAGATCACATGCAAATGCAGCTAAAAATTAAATAAAACCTCGAGTTTCTCAAGTTTCAAAATTATATGTTTTGGTATTTAAAATGTATCGCAAATTTTAAAACATGAGGTAAAGTTGAATAAACTTAGTATTTATTCATTGAAATTTGTAATTGTTACAATTCAAGAGTTCTGATACATGTAATTCTCTTGTTATTTCATACTCAACATGAGTAAATAATTACAATGCAAAACTGAGTGTTTAAATGCTCCGTTAGCAACTTAACAAGTATGAAAGCAATTTGAAAGATTATTGTGTGTTTAAAAGTTACTAAACGTTTAATTTGCATAAGCTTATTTATTAAGCATAATCTTAAATAAAAATTAGGGTGGAATCAAAGCTGTTATTTGGACGGATGTATTTCAAAGTGTGATCATTCTTTCTGCGTTATTGGTAACAACAATTATTGGTGTTATTGACGCAGGTGGATTCGCTCAAATTTGGGAAATCAACAAACAGTTCAATAGAACAGAGATATTTGAGTAAAGTGTTTTAACGCAATTTCCAAGTATAACGATTAAAATAAGTCTAGATTTGAATCCAACGAAAAGAACAACAGTGTGGACAGTTGGTATTGGTCTTAGTTTAAATTGGTTAAGTGTTTACAGCACAAATCAAATAATGTTTCAAAGATATCTTTCATTGGGAAGTTTAAAGAAAGCAAAAAGGTTCATAATTGTCCTTGTCCTTGTAAAGTGAATTTGACAAAGTGTCCTTATAAACCGAATTACCATTATAAACCTGTATAAGCACATGTCGCCATAGAGTCATAATGTCATGTCAGAAGGGACCAACTCTCGATTTTTCGATTCTGGTTCAATTCGCTTTTTAAGGACATGTGACTATAAGTGAGGAAGTGTGGTATTTTTGTTATAATTGATTTTCATTGTAGATCATTATGGATTTTATTACCAATGAAAATGTTTGTAATGACGTTAACAACGTTTTCAGGATTACTCATTTTTTCCAAATTTCACAACTGTGATCCATTGTCGACAAGAAAAGTTTCTTCTCCAGATCAACTTTATCCATATTATGTAGTCAATTTATTTTTAACAAGACCAGGATTCACTGGATTTCTGGTTGCAGCAGTCTACAGCAGTGCTTTAAGGTTGACTGTCAATTACGTTCAATTCAATTTCCTAATATTACAATTGCTACTTAGCACAATATCATCTGGAATAAATTCGATGTCATCCGTAACTCTTGAAGACTTCGTGAAACCATTTACAAAATTGAGTGAAAAGAAAACAACTCTTTTCATCAAATTGAGCGGTTGGTTTGCAGTCAATGATATTTTAATACTAATCGGTGTTTATAAACATAGCGGTTCTGTACGGAGTGATCACAATATTGTTAATTTTGATCATTGAACAAATGGGAAATGTCTTGCAAGCTGGTATTCAAGTATTCGGAATCCTTGCCTCACCAATTTTAGGACTTTTTATTCTTGGAATATTCGTGCCATTCGCAAACAAAACCGTTTGTTTATCTCTCAAAAAAGCAATAAAAGTAATCATGTTTTCCAAAGGGAGCTTTTTATGGAGCAATTTTCGGAATGGTTGTAAGTTTATGGGTCGGTGTGTGTGCAGTCACGTACAAGCCATACGTTCCGAGACAACCTGTTTCTGTTGAAGCATGTATCGACCTCTACCAAAATGCAACCGGAATCGTTTACGACTTACATAATTTCACACAATCTCAAAACCCAAGTCAACTGCTTATCAGAAAGTATTTGTTCTCATTTGTTGCATTAAATCTAACATTTTACCATTTCAGTGAAAACATACCATCCATATACCGAATATCATACTTGTACTTTCCAGTGATCGGAATTGTTGGCACAATTGTTTGTGGATCATTAATTAGTATTGCCATAATTTTACTATGTAAACTACGTTGTTATTTTCCTGAAAAAGTGAATAATTATTTTGCACAATTTGAAAACAATGAGATAAATCCTAAACTACTGTCACCAATAGCAAACAAATTGTTCTCTGCGATATTTAAAAAGAAAAAAGAAACGGAAACATCAAACGATGTCCATCTTCCAGATACACAACAAGCATCTTCGATATAATGATCTAACATATTGATGCTCATTGATTGCACATTAAAAAGTTTTATTTTGTTTTTCTGCATTTTAATCCAAATGTTGAGGGAAAAGTTTTGATGGTAAAAAACAAGTGTAAAAATTTGATTCAAATGTTGCATTTGAATTGTATAACTCTGTCGAAAGGGTACATTTTCTTTGATGCCACAAACAAGATCACACCTAACAAGATATTTTTCGCCTTTAGAGAGTACATTCTCCTTTTAATATTTCTGGTGCATAATATGGTTGGACATTTGTTCCACTGTAAACCACTTTCCATTCTTCGAGTATTTAGAAAAGCCTGAGAAACTGAAGCCACCAATTTTTAATGTAAGATTCAAGTCGAACAGTTGTGTTATTATTTTTCTGTGTGATACCTTATGTAGTGGTCACATTTCAAAGAAACTGAGTGTTCACACGACGACCAAAGCAGTGTCTTTCGAAACCATCGTGATTACCTTTGTAAAAATGTTTAATTAACTGATCATTAATAACGTGGAAAATAGAAAAGTCTTTGGTTTTCTGTTTTATGTTTATTAGTGTATTTTAAATTAAGTACGAACAATCTGTGGTTCTGTGCTTACCATAATTATCTGACTCGTCAGTATAAAGTGAATTTATCATTTTTGATTTTTGAAAATTAGGATTCTAAACATACTGACTTGTATGACTGAGTCAGTCTGAATTTCAATTAATTCGTTTCTGGCTTTATAATGGAATATAATTCTGTTATACTGACTCTTGGTCAAATTCACTTTATACTGACAGAATCAGAAAATTCGGATAAGTTAAGGTAATAATCACAATTCGGTTGTATATTTATTATCACGATTGTAATAATCACAGAGAACGGACATAGACTTAGAAAATTAATTAATTATAAATTTATAATTTAAAATTAATTAATTTATAATAGTTACTAATGGGCACATTTTATAACTGCTCATTTAATGAAACTTGACTATTTTGTAATAAACAGAGTGAAAACAGTTTCAACATTTAAAACACTGAAATATGAGGAAATTTGACACAATAAACATTCGGAGTAAAAAGTTATTCAGAATATTTGGTTACATTTATTGAATAATATGAAATTGTTGAAAAACTCGTTTCATTCGTAAACTTTTAATTATTTAAATGAAGTTTTGTAACAGTTTTTTGGGAAAATTTGTTCACATAAAAAGTTTTCTGCTGAATTTTGCAGAAATAAATCAAAAATGAAATGAAAATTGAATAAAATGAAATTATAATGAAAATTTATGAACACAGCTTATGAAAGGTTCACTTGATTTATACACAACAGAAAACATGAATCAGAACCAAAAATGTGAATAAAATATTGAATTTGTTTGGTGCGAATACAGTTCATCCATAATAATCGTGTTCAACCGTTCATCAGTTATAATTATTATAAACATATAACCTTCCTTGCTTATGAATATTTCATTGAAACGTAGCAATTGCATTTTTGTAACAATTTTACATTTTAGCCAAAAACACAATGAAAAGCGTAGAAAATTTCATATTTCAGTAAAAACGAACGATGAGTGATGAATGCTAAGTTGTGCAGTTTAAGGCGTCAGTTATGCACTTTTTCGTATCAATTATGAAACAGCGTTAATTGCTTCTTAAATCCGCGCAATAATTTATCGAATATCGAAAGTAACGTTTAAACACAAAGCGGTACGAAGATTCATTCGTGAGTTGCTGCCTACCAATCATTCATGCCGCGAAATACCAAACAAAATGTGAAATCAGTTCTTCCATCGCGAATGGATTGAAAGTTTTCATTATGAGAGCAACACTGGTGGATACCGCATCCATCGAACATTTGTACCGCAAACGCATGCGATCAAACATGATGTAAACAGTATTGCTTAGTTGACTAGTATGTTTAGTGAACGTTTCTTCAGCAAACGATTTCTCCCAAAATACGACGAATGTCGCTTTCAAAATCACCAATATTTTGATTACACTACAACAGTTAAAAATGAACAACGCTTTTGTTGCCTCACTGCAACACTGGAATCAGTTTTGCAGTACGAGAAGTGTTTTAAAGGAATGTATTGTAGCGATTTGTTGAGCAAAACGTAACTCAGTGAAGCTTTGAGGAACGGTGTGAGTAGTTGTACGATGTAAGTAATTGTCGCACTGCAGTCGAATTTTGGGAGTCGGGAGGTATCCTCTATTTGACGAATAATTGAAAGGGTAATTCTGTGGATGCGAAGCCTTCCACTAACGTCAAGTTTTTCGCATAAATTCGGCATGTGATACCAATGTACATATTTTTTCGCGGTTTTTCAAATTTGAGAGCAAGGAACGGAGGAGTGTAGTCCGGATATCCATCATTATTCGTAAAATATTTTTTCGGGAAGTCTCGTGAAGACGGCACAAACATTATCTTTGGTAAACTTTCTTGGTCGACAACTGTGTTTGGTGTGCAATCAATATAAAGGTATGTTTTATCAGCCTCATATTCGGTTAAGTTTGCTGACACCACTTCAGGATTCTTCAAATCATCTTCAGTAAACGATTCGGCAGTGAAATTCAATGATTCGTTAAAAACAATGAAAACACACGGAGATCCATCAGCGTATCCAAAATCATTTGTTGAGTTGCATATCGAAAACACTTTCGCTGGATCCCAGAAACACGTTTTGTTTCCTTCTGGTGCTTCGTCTTCATTGCATTTCGTTACATTACTGTTTTCTAGACCCACAAAACTTTCGTTGTATCTGCCAAGAAATGTTTCAATGTCTTCTTTCAACTCCGGCCATATCGCTCCTCCATTCGCAATTTGACCTGACGTGAATGTGATGGTCTGCTTTTTAGCGTTTGGAGATGGAATTAGTTTCAAAAAACGCACCACGTTCACTTCCGCATCATCCTGGAATCAAAGAAACGATTGAATTCAATCAATTAATAAATGTGTCAAAAGTTAAAGCAGAAATATCGTTTGTTCACCTAAACTGTGTTTTGCATAAATAATGAATTAAAAGTCACAATTTCACTTCAAAGATCATTAAAGGAAAGACAGTGTTCAGACAATGAATTGACAAAATTAGTGTTCAACAAAGATTCATTTAAAACTTATGTGTGAATTTCAAGTTTAAAAGTCGTCAGTCTTTCAATTAGCAGTGATCAGGAAGTACAGATTCGCAAACTGCGAACTAAAGTTGCACACTCTCTCTTTTTTGTTAATGCGCTATAAATTGCTGCTGTCATTTCATCGGCAGCTTACATTTATCTAAAACTGTTTCATGAATACGAACATAAAAATATGCAATAAAATGTGCAAAATGTTATTTGACCTCAATTGAACTACGTTGCACAGTCTTCATTTACGATGCTTTATTGGCAATTACGGCCATAAAGCTGTTTTGAACTACTTGAATGTTACAACATTCGAACACTAGTGTTCATTTTTTCAGAAGCCTCTGTATTCGATTCTATTTCACTGATTTATGGTAAACTACGTTTTCAACTTAACTTAACAAGCGATGAACAATCTCATTAAAAAAGATGCATTGTCTGAACCTCGTTTAACTTTTAACGACCAAGTTGAATTGCATTACCAAAAATGTGTTCTTTGTGCTCAATTGTTTTTAAAACAGGTGAAGAAAAAATGACAGATTGCAGATACATTTAAATTAGACCACTGTTTTGTGTCCGCAAAGTCATAGTTTCAGTTTCAGTTCGTTAATTGTATTTCTATTCTAATCAGTAACTTCTCCCTCCTTTGTAATCAACACATCTGTTGCTTCATTTCTGAACACTAAACTACATTCGTCACTATTTTACTGTAAAATTGCTGTATGTTACTGCGAGTATTTGAAGGAGAGACACTGCTTGGTCCCAAAAGGATCGTCTGTGTTCATTTCTGAGTTCACCTAAACTCAATTGAAGAATGAAGAAAAAATGAATTGTAAACGAAATTCAGTTGAATGATAACGCATAAATTTATGGCTGCACACAAACTGCGAAAATGAAAAGGCCACAGTTTCACAATGAATTTACAGCGTCACCAATGAATTGTATATTTTACGATCAAAATTGAGCAACGAAATGAATACCTCGTCATCTCTGCTACTGATGCCGAAGCCAATGGCAGTCATAATAATAGCAACCATCAGCAAAGTAACCAAAACGATGGCAATAACTAATCTGGTTCTCAGATTTAATGCTACAGGCTTCGCTCGGTTTGACTTCGTTTCTTCACTTTTTTCTTTGCCGTTCTGTTTTCCGTCAGCATTAGTCTCTGTTTCCGTCTTCAAAGGAGACTTTTCATTCACGTCGTTTTCGTCGACGTTTTGCATCTGAAAAGCGAATCAAACATTGCACACATGAATGATGCAAATAAACAGCTTACTTCATTCATTGGCAGTAATTCTTCCTTTTTCTCACTCATCTTTCGAATATTCCGTAAAATGGCAAATATCGATGAAAACAATGCGTCACCTCTGAAACAATAAAGGAAAACATTGTTAATTTTCGACATTTTACAAAAAGTAAACTTTCAACAAAATAAAACTTGATGATACAAAACGTTGAAATGAAAGTTTAGACAATTTTTCAAAGTTTTAAGAACAAAACTAATTATTCTTGACTTTGTTTTTTTGTGAGAAACTGAAAGTTGAAACCTTTTCGTTTGACGTGAATTAAATGCAAGTAACACAAAAATTAGAAAATAATAGGGTTGTCAACGAAAGCAATGAATCAATAAAAGGAAGCTTTTGGTTCGCAGCGACATTAAGATTCACAGCAGTGAGTAACACCTTGAAGATAACACCTGCAGCGTTGCTGTTGCTATTTTACGTGCTCAACAAAGCATCCTTTGAAACAGTGCTGTAAGCAAACCAACTAATAATCCGTGAGTACGCTGCAGGGCATTAAAATGATACATACAATACCTATTCTTACATTGTTTGTTTGCTAAGCAAGTCGTTATAATTTTAATTCGTTGCTGCTAAAAGTTGAGTCAATACAGAAACTGCATACGTAATGGAAAGAAAAACAATAAACAACCACGGGTAAATTATGTTAACTTTAGTTTTTAAAAAAATGGAATTTACGTCCAAGTCAATATTACCAACTATATTGACAATATGACCGTTGGCATTATACTATGAGTTCGTTAGAAAAGCGATCGAAAACAACAATTTTTTCCTGTTTTGAGAAAAACGATCGAAAAACCGGTGAATAGAAGATTAAAATATTCACGAACAGCGCAATATGTTACCATTTGCGAGAGACACACACATTCGTGTGAAACATATATAAACCAATAAAGAACATGAACGACACTTCACGAATAATTTATGTCCGACAAGTGCGGAGATGGCTGACAGTCTGCTTTAAATAGACGTGCTTTAGCTGTACGATCGAAATTTGTTTACAAAAACGTGCAAACCTTTTGCAGTGATGGATAATAACAGCAAATCATTGGTTCGCGAAAGGAATTAGGAATTAACACAGTTACTGCTTTCTTGTTATTTACGAAAGTTCAAGCATTATTATTGACAAGAAATTGAATGCAAATAATTTCCTCGAAGGAAACATTGACTCACATTGTCGGTGATAATGGCCGCGAATTGCATTTGAATTCATTTTTCCGTCTTTCAACTTAACAATGAACTTCTCACGAATGCATAACGAACAACATTGAAAAACAAAACAAAATATCCTCGCAATGAACACATTAAAAATCAGCACGTATCATACAGTAACAAAGAGAAAAAACGAATAAATTTCAACCGTACGTCGCCTCTGCTTAATTTAACCAAAATTTTTCGACATAATTTATTTTCAGGCAATTTGCAAAATGAACACGACCATTTTTTGATGATAAAGTTGTTTTCTTTGACATTGAATAACATGCAATTATGTGTGCAAAAATAGCGGTCAAAATAATGGTTATAAAAAGCACAACGTGTAAACTGGACTAATATTACACACAATGCAACGCTTGAAGGCCGACAATTTTGGACGAGAACTTTTTTTGTATTCAAATAAATAATTGAAGACGTGAAATTAGCGCAAACTTCGCACAATAAAGATGAGCTGTTCGCGTTTATCGATATTGCTCAGCGTTAAACTCGCACAAAAGAGCAAAACAAAATTCGAATAACGTAAAATGGCCAACTAAACAGCTCTTAAATTAACAATGAGTTAGTTGCTTTTACCTCTGCGATACGAAATAAGCACACCTTCAAATTAAGAACAATAAGCGAATGAATTTTCGCGTTCTAAATTCAGTGGTTTCACTTCAATCGTTTAAGTTATAAAAATGAATGACTTGAAAATAATGCTGGATTGCAGTTTACCAACGATGCAGCTCTGTTCACCAATCGCACTCAAAATGTGATTCTCTCGATCGTCATCGTTCGTTATTGGCACCTGACAGACATTTCAGTAATGACAGTGTTTTGCAGTTGTTTCAAAATAAATTTACTTCTGTGTTTTCACGCACCAAACAATTTGTGCATTTTCAATCGAGTAACAAAATTGCTTTTTTAAAAATAAACGCGATTTGAAAAGGAAAAATTGTATAAAAACTCGTGAAACTTTAATATCGACGCAAATTGTAGTTTGCGAATTGCGTTTATTTATAGACAACTGTTCCGTGAATGTTTTCATCGAAATTACGTTATTATATGACACATACAATTTGGAAGTTGCAGTTGTAACACACTGTTTATAGACAAATAGAGAAAGGGTTGCAAAAACAGTGAGCAAACAAAAAACGAAAAGAAAAGAAAAGAAAATGAAATGAAATAAACGTTAAATTCGAATTTACACGCACTGCAAACAGCGTTTTGCGTGCATTGTGTGTTCGACTTTTCAGTGTAATTATAATTTGATCTCAGAGGGGCGAATGAAAACGCAGTTTCGTTTCGTTTTATTGTTTATTTGAATAAAACGACAATAAATGAGACGAGAAAGAGGAGAATAGAGAAAAACGAGTATTATTAAAAAAGGTAACCGTCAAATTACTTCGTTAGCGATCGTAAAGAATGAATTTCGTGTTCAGCGTTACTCAAGAGTAATTCACGAAAAAAGGAAATTATGATTTCTTGATATATATTAATACACATAAAAGCAACGAAAAATTGTTTGCAGCACGGAATCAATGTTTAGCTGATACATCAAAGGAAGGCAGACACTGTTTTATGGCGTCCTGTTTAATCGACGAGCCTCCTTCAATGTATTCAACACAATTCATTCGCAAAAATTGCTTTAATCGCGAAATATTTTCATTAACAATTACAGTACCTTCGAAAAAGTGAAATATTCAAGGCGAGAATAGTGAATTTGTCGAATAGACGAATGTACAATATGTAGTATAATGGAACAGCGATTGTTTCTTCACCATTTGCTGTTCAATGTAATAAACGGCGAAAAGCGTAACATTTGAAAGGATGCAAATATACAAACAGTTCAGTTTATTCACAGCATTTAAAATTCGCGTTAAATGAAATCGAAAGCAACGAAGAGAGCAAAGAACACATGCAAAAATTGAACACAGAACCGCGATATCATTCGAGCGGAACGCGAATGGAAATGAAATTTAGTTTTGCAGACTAGAAATGAGTGTAATCATCGAATAATTATTATTGTGTTCACAGCTGAAGTGAACGATTAATTGCTATTCAGTTGGTGAACAGATCTTCAGTTGCAAACCTGGTGCTCGATTAATTCTCAAATCACTTTCTTTCGCTGTTGCCAGAATAGAGTGAACACTAACACTTCGATTCTGAAACACACCTTTACACTTTAGGTGCG
>NCKV01001378.1:0-10500 GCA_003675905.2 Leptotrombidium deliense
TGATCGTTTCACTGTTGGAAAGATTTGAACAAATTTTTTGAATTCTTCGCAATTTGACCAAATACTGCCAAATTCTGATTTACTGATGTTAAATTGTTTACAATTTCTTGATAATTTTTTAATTTCATCTCACCTTCTTGAATCATACTTATTTTGTCTTTAAAACTGAATTCATTTCTTCTTCTTTAAAGGTTTTGCACTTGAACTTGTTGAGATTATTGTTGTTTCAATTCTGAATCCAAATTGCACATAAAACAATGTGCAAGTAAATACAAATAAATGTGATTCACAATACAGGGTTGCAAAGAGAACAATTATTTAATAATAGAGCTCAACCAAATTTGAATCGAAATAAAAATTATGAATCAGTTTCTTTAAGATATTCAATAAATTCGAACTGTTGCAAAAGTAGTTCATCTTAGTGCTTTATTTTGATGTATTTTTAATATTTTAATGCGATTCAAATGTGTATATGAACACTGAAGACACTCCTGAGGACAACTGAAGAACTGCAAAGGTCAGCAAAAATTAAAATAGAAAAGAACAGATTGTTAAAAATAGTTTAATTCTACATAAAAAAACATTAACAGTAATTTATGAAAAATAATGTTTACTTAAACAACAATTTTGAATATTCCTTGAACCATGAATTAAATCTGAGGCAACGAGTTTCGGTGTGCAATATTCACCGCTTGTAAATTCCAGTAAAAAACATAACAAATTTATTGAACATAACTTTAAATAAAAAACATTAATTTGCTTCAAATTATACTAAATCATTTTCATCTTCATTACTTGCAACTTTGCTTTCACTTTGATCTGAACCATCACCATCACTAGTTTGTGAAACATCTTCCGTGCATTTCGCGCACCGCTCGACAGCCTCGTTTGTTGAACCATCTAATTTGCGTAAAGAAGAAAGTATTTCCATGCGTTGTTGAGATGACATTTTAGTGTGAATCAATTGAATCAAAGACTCAAATGTTTCTGATGGCTGCCCGTCAAGCAATCTGTAAAATTCAAAATTCAATTTATAAATATTCTTTGTTTAAAAAAGAAACAAACGTTTGAAGTTTGCTTGTGACTGATTCTCGACGAAGACAGCGAATATTTTCGACAACGGGTGAGGAAAGGTCATGAAGTTGTGAGTGAAGCCATTCAGCAACAGATCTATTGTCGTCCCAAAGATATTGCTATACAGACAATAATGTAGAAACGAAAAAATAGAACACGACTCACGTTGTGTTGACCATGATGTTCAATAAACCATCGACGCATCATTGCCAACATTTCTCCGCCGCTCATGTTGGGAGCAACTTCCTTAATATCTTTCTTTAATCTGTCTTCGTTAATCAAACGTCTAACGCAAGGAAATTAGAAATGAGCACTGCACGAAAATATTTCTTAATCACCTTAATCTCCAGTAAAGTAAATATCGTGAACGACTCCATTGAATGATATCGCATATCGCACCCTTTTCAACCATTCGACAAGGTTTGTCGTGTAAGTCAGCAAAATAGAGAGCAGTTTGATGATACATTCCTACGAGAACAAAATTAATTATGAGTCGAAAATATTGAACCAACCGAGAAGTTGTTGTTCCCTGTCCTTCAATTCTTGTTCGAGTTTCTTTCTGTTGTCTGGATCAGTTGTTGTGTTCAATTCAGCTAAATTAATACATTAAATTAACAAATAATCAATAGAATAACTTTTACCTGAAATTTGTTTGAAAACAGTATCACATCGATGCATTGTTTTAACCAAATCTTTGGCACGGAATCTGATTTCTACTGTTCCTTCTGGTTCCAGAACACCTCCTCTACCATCAGGATCAGCATACATTTCCATATGTTCAGGATTAATAGTGGCGTCTAGTTAATGCAACAAACAAACAGAAATTAAAACTAAAATACAAAATGCATAAAATTTACCTAGAACAGCCCAAGCACCACCTCGAAGCTCGGCAAAAGGAGGAATGTATACAATAATTGGTTGATTATATTCCCTCAAAGCATCGACAATGTAAGCTCCAAACTTGACAACTTGGTCATACATGTCTTTCATTCCACCCGAAAAACCTCTCCAGTTAGCAAATATTATGAGTGGCAGATCTTCACGATTAAAATCCATAATTGCTTGAGCAGTTTTATAAGAACTGTCTGGAAACCAGACTTGCCCGGCTTGTGAAACAACCTTTGTCTCAGAATCCAAATTTGCAGGATCCGCTGGAATTATCAACTCCACTGTTCGAGTTTCAACTGCGATTACGCCAACTGGGATTCCTCCGAGTCGAGCTCGACCACAAACAACAGTCTGTGCCCAACCGTGAAGAATTTCTTGAAAAGAGCCGCGATCGAAAAATCCGTCTTCCCACACACCCTGTGGGGATTCTCTGCCATTGATAAACCATCGTGGATCGTACGGAGAACTAGTCGGAGTGAACACAACGTCTCTGTCAATTGGATCCAAAGGTTCGATTATCGGAAGATGGTCAAAGCGTTGTTTCGGTATGTACGACAACCACTTCAAAATAACTGTTACAGCATCCAAATCATCCTGAGCAGTAGTATGACTGACACCATTTGCAAACATGATTTGAATTCCTCCCAACTGGTTATTCGACGTGTACACTTCTCTTCCCAATAACTAGTGATAACAACAAAGAACAATAAGACATGATACTAGAAGCTTCAAAACAAACCTTGTTCAAAGCTCCTGCACCAGTTAAAATGATATGTGAATTTTCGAGCTGAATTACTCTTTGCGATAGTCGAGCTAAATAAGAACCAATTCCGATCGCACGACAAGTTACCTGTATTCACAAAATATAGAGTGCCATCGAATCAATCAAATGAAAATACTCACCATAGTGATTGTAACAATCTCCTTATAAGCTTGAGACGATTCCCCTGCAATCATTCCAGCGTATTTCAAATTTTCAACACCTAATCCATCGTCTCGTCCAATTATATCAGTAATCTTATAACGATTTTCTCCGTTGTCCTCAATAAGTTCAGCCTGAAAGTATTTGGTTATAACTTATAACTCATAAGGCATCAACACAACGAACCTTTACGGAATCGCCAACTTTTTTGTAGTTATCTGGAGATAAATATAAATATTTGAAACCTTTGTCGGGATTAGCATCATCAATCCACGCGATTTGGAACAAATTCTTTACTTCTTCAGCCAAACCTATTCTTGCACCACTGTTCG
This sequence comes from Leptotrombidium deliense, assembly GCA_003675905.2. Classification (NCBI taxonomy): domain Eukaryota; kingdom Metazoa; phylum Arthropoda; class Arachnida; order Trombidiformes; family Trombiculidae; genus Leptotrombidium; species Leptotrombidium deliense. Next base: position 3,217 of record NCKV01001378.1, read on the forward strand.
CTGACAAATAAATACGCGGAATTTTCAATGCACGCGCGCGCTCACTTGCTCTTTGAAAGACCATATCTTCTTTTGGACCAAAAACACCCAAAAGATGAGTAATATCATTTCCTATAACGATGATGTCTCTTCCACCAGGATACTCAGGTGTAAATAGTGTGAATCGCCAGGCGACCATTCCACAGTCATTTTCACCGGGCATTCTCTTTTGTTCCAACAGACGATTAGAATTTGTAGGGTCAACAACTAGTTCAACATATTGCATCACTTGCGCTGGCATTTCAATTTCTGGTCTCAATTCCAAATACTCTTCCCACAATTTTGTCAGCGCTGTTTGGAACATGTCAGGAAAATCATAAATATAGGTTGTTCCGTTGCTTTGAGCTTGGAATCGCTTCAACTGAAGATAGTCTTTAGTCATGTAAGGAGTCGATATCGGTAAGTCGTTAAGCGGTCCGTGCTTTGATGAAGTTCCTTGCCATGCTTCGAACTTCATTTGACCAGTAACAGAATCACGAACCTCTTTGTATAAATGCATATCCAAGTAATACCCTGATTCGTTGGCGAGGAAAAGTCTGAACGGAAAACATTTTCCATTCGGAGTCATTCTTATTGTCATTCGCAACTCGGCTTGCAACACGCGTAACTTCCACAATCGTTGTCCATAACGCATAACCATATTTCGCACATTTTCCGCTATTTTTGTAGGGTCCATCGTCACTTTGGGAACAAAGTTCAGAAAAATGTGGTTACAGTCAGTACGCCTGGCTGCAGGGTGAGTGAAAGCAACTTCAAGTTCATCCATTGCTTCTAATATCAGACGTTCTCCTTCATTTTGCAAAAATTCATAACTGGCTTCCTTGGTAATTAAATCCGAATGTCGAATGATGGTACGAACAAAAAATCTAAAATCAGTGACCTGTTGTCCTGGCGCTAAAACTTTCGCTTTACCGAGGTAAAGATGCATCTTTTGATTAGCAGTAGGAATTGCTTCCAAATCATAATTTCGTAATCGATTGATCTCTAACTGAAAAGCCAACGCTGGTTCTAAATGCCTATAAATTGTATCTTCAACATAATCGTTTCTGAATCTGTAAGTAAAATATCGTGGAAATTTGTACACATCACACACTATAAAAGTCACTCGTCTAATTTTGTTTTCGACGAGTTGCGGCTTCACACTTTGACAAAATGCCTCGAATCTCTTTGATAGTATAGGATCTTCCAAACCATTTGCTTTAACCGCGATGTTTATTATGTATATCGGTTCGTTGCTGTCTGCATCCGCTGCTGCTGTTTGGAATGAAACACTGCGATTGCGATTGTTTTGCTTTTTATTTTTTGGTGGTGACGAAGACATCGAAGGTTCAGTTAGTGTCCAACTGTTTTCAGAGCCTTCATCATCATCTTCACAAATGTTCAATACTTGTAACAGTTCATTAAAATGTTCCTCGACGTGTTCTAATGAGTTAAAAGCGGCAATTAAACCAATTCTGTAATTAGAGCCTGAAACGGATGTGGGATCATCAGCGGGATGATCTGAAGGAACATTTGATGCATTTGGAGGTGTTGGAGCGGACATTGATGGATGCGATGAAGGAAGAATGAAGTGAAATACAGCTGTTGGAATGCCAGGTAATTGCGTGGGTTTCTGGTATATGTCAGATGTTAATGAGCTTTGCATTCCAATAAATAAGTGCTGCAATGCAATCATATCATACGATATATGCGCTCGTCTCACGTAAACTTCAAGTGCTGCTCGACGCACGACAGTGTTTGAATGATAAAAGAATTGATGGAGAACATCGAAGATTGATGTTTCACTCAAGATAAGCTTATTTAAAATATTGGGTTCAAACTCGTGAGAATACATATCAATTGCTGATAAAAATATAGACTCCATTTGATTATGCCGCAAAGCATAAGGTGGCTGATGCGCTGAAATGAGCACTTGTCTCGCTCTCAAAGCAACTTTCGCATTTTCACTCTTGTTTAGAACAGTTAAAGCATTCAGAATATTGCTAAGTTCGTCAGTGATTCCAGGTTCGTGTCCACACAAATGATCCACCAGTTTAATTATCAATTGATTCTTTTTCATCACTTGAAAATGTGAGAAAATTTTGGCAACAACATTTTCCATTCCTTCATCTTTGTACTTTTCTCGGAGTGTAGAAACACATTTGTCGTAATGGCCGGCTTGGAAATGCTGTTCCACATCAATGTATTGTTTCAATAAATCTTGAACACAGCTTCGCATTCTTCCGCGAATGCCGTTTCTATACCTTTGCACTAATTGAACAATTCCTTGAGTATTCAGAAAGAACACATCACGATCACTTCGCTTCTGCAGTGTTGCTGCGTAACTGTCGATTACAGAAGCAATCTGCTGAGAAGGAAAAGCTGCCAGTATTGCAGTAATGTTACTAGAGTAACTGTTCATCAATTTTCTGATTGCTTTTTCTACTGTCGGAGGAATGCGTCCACTAATTGATGAAATTATATCCTGCAATTCTAACAATGGAAGACGAGGATCTCTCAAACACTCCATGAAAATTTCCACAAAACACTGCATTTTCAATGTGAAGTACGGTTCTGGAAGAACAAAACCTGCTAAAGAATTTTCCAAGTGTCTTTTGGCGACAGTAAATGTAACGTTCAATCGTTGTTGTTCGGTACTACGTTGATCGCTTGATTGACTATCCCCTGCGCTCATTCCACTATCATCGTCATCACGACTTAAAATCTCAAATCCTTTTGTGAACAATTCCGCTCTATTCACTCTGGTTGGGTCATCGAGATCTAGCCTTGCAAGAATACATCCAGCTTCGAGAACTGCGCCTGATCTTTTTACATGTCTTAATATTCCACTTTCTTGTGTAGTTAATGTCATTACCATTTTCATTACTTCGATTTCAGCATAAGCTTGGCCTTGATACACATGAGCACCATCATCGACTAGAAACTGTAACAATTTTCCAGTTGATGGCGAACGTAGAATTGTTGGATCATTTTCTTTGTCAAATACACACGTTTGATTTCCAATTACAACTCGATAACTCTCAACCTCTTCCTTCATATAAGTTATGTGTGAAGATCCGTCAACACTAACCAATAATCCAGAATCTGACATTCTATGCACTTCGACTTCTTTATACGTATCATTCATCACTAAAAAATAGCTGCTGGGTCCGCTTTTTGTTACATTCACCACATACTTAATTCCGTCGTAAATTAGCTCTACATTAACAGAATTGTTCAATGTGTTTGCAGGCAAAATTTGTCCTTTTTGAAGAGAGAGCTGAAAATGTTGCCAATTGTTGCGTTGTTGTATGTCCGCAACATGTATACATCCACAAATTAATGCGAGAACTGTTTTTGGTTTCCCACTTTGCACTCGTTCAGCGATAAGCATATCTAACCAGCCAGTGTTTATTTCATTTATTTGAAACGCTTCAGTTTCTAACAACGTAATAAGATATTCAACAGTTGTTCGGAAGTCTCCGCGTATAGAAAGTTCCTTAAGTGCAATCACCAAATTTTCGCGCGCTTCTTCTCTATCCTCTCCCCAAGAAAAACAGTGTCCGAATTGCGAGTCGGCGAATTCGTGCAAACCACCAGAAGCGCCAACACTGAAGTAACCCCAGACATTTTTGTTACTTCTAAAATTGAGTTCTTGAACTGTACCACTTGATGGTTTGAACCCTTCATCGGGATTTTCCGAAGTGATACGTGCTGCAATAACATGGCCCCACGGCCTTGCTCTGCCCTTGGAAAAGTCGATTACCGAGTCACCCCAAGGCGATTCGCCATACAACAATCTGATATCTTTTATGCGGTGAAGGGGTAAACCCATTGCAACCTGTAGTTGACATGCAGGTAAATTAACATCAGCTACCATTTCTGTGCACGGATGTTCCACTTGTAATCGAGGATTTAATTCCAAGAAATAAAACTTTTTTTGTTGCGGATCATACAAATATTCCACTGTTCCCGTCGAAACATATCCAACCATTTTTGCTAATCTGACTGCTGCATTTTCCATTTCCGTAAAGATCGATTCATCTGCAATTATACACGGAGCTTCTTCGATAATCTTCTGATGTCTTCTTTGAATAGAACAATCTCTACCAAATAATGAAATGGCATTTCCGTACTGATCTCCTAAAAGTTGAACCTGTAAAAATGTTTAATTTAGGAAAAGCAATTTCATTTTCCATTATTCAATTACTTCTAAATGCCTCGCACATGTTGCCAACTTCATGATGAATATCGGTGAACCCGGAACTTCATTCTGAACTTGTCTAAACATTGCCGCAAAGTCATCGATGGACTCGCTTTTTCTGATACCTTTTCCACCACCACCTTCACTCGCTTTAATCATTACCGGAAAACCAATTTTCTGGGCTGAGGCTAAACCATCGTTCACGTCAGTGATACATCCTATCATTCAGGAAATATTTAAATTATTTTCACCTTCAAAAACAATTGTCTCAACCTTGCTTATATAAGTCGTGCGATATCTTAAGTTGTTTCCCTTCCTGCCAACCAGTAGCTGTCAGTCCAGTACCACTCCAAGGCAAAGTTGGAACTTTTGCGGTTTGAGCAACAATGGATGACGCAATTTTATCGCCTAAAATTTCAGGATAATTTTAGTTTGGTAATTTAGTTTACAAGAAGATAAGAAAATAATAAAACATACCTAATGCCCACATAGCGCTATGTGGAGGACCCATGAATGCAATTCCGGCTTTGGTTAACAGTTCAGGTAGTTTTGGATGTTCGCTGGCATGACCCCAACCTGCCCATACAGCCTGTTCATATATTTATTTATAAAGTTTTAGAGCAATTTTGTTTTTGCGTTCAGACCGACCTGAACATTCATTCTTTTGGCAATATCAACTATCAGCTCAACATTAGCGTAATTATTGTTGTTAGGACCTCCGGGAACGGGAACGTAGTGATCTGCCATTTTGATGTATTCGGCATTAGCTTTTAAGTCCTCAGGCGTTACCTGTTAGCATAGAAAACATTTTAACCCCATTTCAAAAGAAGAGAAAAACAGACCATAACAACGAATCTGATCGCTCTTTCATTGCGAAATATTTCATACGACCAGCGTCTAATTGATCGCATACACTTAACCGCCGCAATGCCATTATTCGCAATAAGTACTTCATTTATAACTTTGGTGCCATTGAAACGTTTTACGAACTCTTCAGGTGTTGCAAGCGTCAAATCTTGACGATCGCGATCCTGGAGCGAAAGGTTTGTTCCGCTCATTGATTGCCTGCAACAAAAGAGTATATTTAACCTTCAGACTCACTTAATTCGAGATGTACCGAATTTGTTTTGCGTGTCTTCGCAATCGTTTCGCATCCATTGAAACTATGCAACAGTCAGAATCGAAGTGGCATCCGAAGATTCGACACTTTTGTTCACAACAAGGAAACAGTTGTGGATTAAACGTAGCGTCACTTTCTTGTCGTCATCACTGTTTTCAGAACCAAGACTGCAACTCACTGATTGATCAAACGGTAAATAGGCGGAGTTAACGTTGAGAGGTGACGCGGGGGTTGGACTTTAGAGTGGTGCCACTCAGCAGACGAGAGACTCGTAGACAGCTGCTTAGCACTGCTTCGAAAAGTGAACAGCACGTGTCACGTTTTTGGGCGCTGTAATGCATCAAAAACATCCGACAACGCATAACGATCTCGTGGTGAAGGCTTTTGTGCACACTGTGAGCACGAAGACAACAACTGGAAAACGCTTCATAGCCATTCGAAAATTATTTTCGAAAAATGTGCTCTGGACTGACAAACAATGCGCACATATTTGGAAGGGACTCTACTATGCTGTTTGGTATTCGGAAATGAATAAAGGAGGTGAACAGTTGATACAGGAGATTGCTCAACTTTGCAATTCAGAGAGTCTTCTGATTGCGGGGTTTAAAGCACTAAGCAGAGAATGGGTTGGAATTGATTACATCAGAATTGATAAATACATGTTTTTGGTGCGACATTTAACGAAGCAGGTTTTACGGCTTGATTTCGATCGTCAATCAAATATTCTTCCCAGAATCGTCGATATTTGTTCGAGCACATGCGGACTTATGTATCACTTAATTGAAATATTTTTGGTCGAGTTAAAAAAAGTAATCAAAGATTCGAAAAGCACAGATAATGCTAAAGCAGAGTTTATCGTGAAAACCGTGACGCCTTTCGTTAACGTAATGTCTGCAAGCAAGGATAATCTCACCTTAGATACCATTACCGAATCAATATTTAGTAATCTGAAAAAAGAACTGCTGAACGAAGAATCGAAAGACTTTCAACGAGTTACATTAGAGAAGCTTATCGATGTTCTGATGTCTGTTGGAGGAAATGTTGCAATTAACTCTAAGCATAGAAGTTTAATATATACTATTGTTAAAAAGATGAAAAAGAAAGTAGAAAAGATTGATTTGGATGATGACGAACACATTTCGAATGATGTGAGGAAGCGTAAGAAACAAAGTAAATCCAGAGGAAAATACATGAAACGCGATAACACAAAAAGAGTATTTGTTAGATCATTGTATCCAATTGCTGACGAATGATAATACCATTTCATTAAATTTTTTAATTAAAAGCAATGTAATAAACGCATTAATGTACAGTTAATCAAGAAATTAAGCATCTACTTTAGACGATCTTCGATTCGCGATTCTTTCGATGTCATCGAGACTGAGACATTCGACCAAATGTTTTGCGTCTTTCTTAAGTTCCCAAACTATTTTCGGAATTTCTTCTTGAGAAAAATGTTTCTTTAATAAATCTTGAATGGACTGGAAAAATAGTGATTCTTCATTTGTTTCAACATTATTTGTCGGCAACGAAAGAAATAATTTACTGCCTTCAACGATTGAATAGGCTTCGATGTTTTCATTGTCTGCAGAAAAGATGATTACATACAATTTGAAATTCGTGTGATTCCTACCGTTGAGTGTTTTTCCTTTAAATAGAAGTCTCTGGTCTTTGACAGGAATTTCAAATTTTGAGGCAATCTTCTCCTTCAAAGATAGAACACTATCGTTGGCGTCGACCTGCGATTCGATTAAGAATAACGAGATGAGTTGTTAACTTTAGCATCAGTAACTGATAAATGAATGGGTAACATATAAAGAAATACCTCGAACTGAAGATCTTTTCCTTGCAGAAGTTTAACGCTGATTTTCATAGTTAAATCATGTGATGTACGAATAGAACGCCACTATTTTCACGCAGCAGTCATAATTTAAATTGACAC
>NCKV01001379.1:0-10494 GCA_003675905.2 Leptotrombidium deliense
AATGTTTCATTTCATAAAACTCAATGTTTTCCACAACTTATTTCATGTCTATAATTATTGATGGAGTAATGTTGGAATTGTTTTTGACAATTGACTTTCGATAGTTATGCTAACGGACTTCAATCATAAGTTATGATTCATAACTCCACGCCGATTTCGCTGCATTAATTTCAATCCCAACTGCATACAGATCCGTGTGGTTCCATATACATCTATATACACCGATTTTCGCAGCGGCACTCTGTTAACATTCGTAAGAATGCACGACCAAATTAGTGTAACACAATATTTTATTTAGTTGTCTGGTTATATAAATGTTTCATTAAAAAATATGTCTGTAAAATAGAAATATATAATAATAAACTTGTATTAATCTTGTAAATACTGTAAGTAATCAATATTTGACGATATCAAATCTATTTACTACAAGCCATTCGAAGTCGTTTGCCCAATTCTTTACTTGCTTGCTCAAAGTTGGAGATCGCACGTTCTCGGAATTGTTCTTGTGTGCCTTTCAAATGCCCAGCCATATTTTGAACGAGTCGTTCTCTCTCATCCTCTTTCAACGTTTTCGAATAAAATATTCCTGGTTGCGTAAAGTTGTCTTCATCCTTAGATTCATGACGATGTACGTCAGGCGAAGTAACTTTGTCTCTGTGTTCAATGAATTTCGGATTTGCCTTTGCGTTCAGGAAGGAATTCGGATAATAGTTTGGTGCTGCTCCATTGTTATCACTGTAACAGTACGGGCCATCTCTGATTGTTGGATTGATCACTGGACATTTCGGTCGATTTACTGGAATATCGTGGAAGTTTGCGCCGAGTCTGTGAAAAAAGAATGCACTCAAACACATGAACCAAAACAATTAAAACTAACCTGTGACGGTGAGTATCCGGATAAGCAAAGAGTCTTCCCTGTAACATTTTGTCCGGTGATGGCTCAATTCCAGGTACCAGGTTCGATGGACTGAATGCCATTTGTTCAACGTCAGCAAAATAATTCTGTGGATTCTTATCAAGCACAATTTTTCCAACTTCAATTAGCGGAAAATCCTTTTGTGGCCAAACCTTAACAGAAATATTTAATCAATTACAAGAAACCCGTGAAACAAGAAACTCACTTTTGTAAGATCAAAAGGATTAAACTGCCATTTTGCTGCCTGTTCGTAAGTCATAACTTGAATTTTAAGGGTCCATGTTGGAAATTGGCCATTCGCAATTGCATTGTATAAATCTCTGATAGCGTAATCAGGATCCGAGCCTAAAGACAAAGAAAACATAACAAAATAGCTCAGAGGGCAATCACAGTTAATTACCGGCAATAACTTCAGCTTTTTTGACATCCATGTTTTTGATTCCTTGATTGGTTTTGCAATGGAATTTACAATAAACTGCTTCGCCTTTTTCGTTCACCAGTTTAAATGTATGCGATCCATAACCATTCATGAATCTAAATCCATCAGGAATACCACGATCCGAAAAGAGAAACATTACCTGATGCGTTGTTTCGGGTCGAAGGCTAATAAAATCCCAAAAAGCATCAGGATCTTTGAGATGTGTTCGTGGATTTCTTTTTTGACTGCGAATAAACGACGGGAAGAAAATCGGATCTCGAATAAAAAAGATCGGCGTATTGTTTCCAACCAAATCCCAGACGCCTTCATCAGTGTAAAATTTCATAGCAAATCCTCTCGGATCCCGAACAGTATCTGCAGATCCCAATTCCCCTGCAACTGTCGAGAATCGTATAGCCAGTGGTGTCTTCTTTCCGACACTGTATCAATAGTTCAATGAAAACTTTCAAATTGAACAATTATGTTACCTTTTGAACACGGAAGCTTTGCAATACTTTTGAATGTCTGGTTTGGTAATTTCCAAGTACCCGAAAGCACCGGCACCTTTTGCGTGCACAACTCTTTCGGGAATTCTTTCTCTGTCAAAATGTGCCTGCTCTTCTATATATAACCAGTCCTGGAGAAGCACAGGACCTCGCGGTCCAACGGTCACCACATTTGTTCTATCACCAATCGGTGCGCCTGTCGCCGTTGTGACGACGTCTTTCTGTTAACAGGTTTTAATAAATTTTAACATTTATTTACGCTGCAAATGCAAGGAATGCGTAATTTTTTCAAGGTAACGTTAATCGAACATTGCAAGCACTCAAATTTCACTTTTTTGTTTACTTTGCTTTAATGCGATTCAAGTATTTTCAAACGATTTCATGCATCGCTTCCGTTTATAATTGCAATAATTGATACTAATCACCACTCAACAAAAACTTTCGACCAAATATCTAATCTGTGAAAAACAATCGCTTGTTTTTGGTTAAATGCGGTTTCATTTATTTTAATGAAAAGTACAGCGCAGCATATTTAATTCGCTCTAACTTTTTGCTGACCTGAAATACAGTTACGAACACTTTTGTGCGACGGGCTTTAGCAGAGAGCAACAATTGCGTGTCGGTGACCTAAGCTGAACTCTTAAGTCCGTTCACATCCTAATTCTTTAATTTAATCAACGCATGCATTAAAAGCTGAAAATCGATCGAAAAGCTTGTAATATAATTTCATCAATAAAAGTGCTGAACATAATAAAATAAAACGCAATTTCATCCATTCTCAACATTCTCAAGTTACAGTCTTATTTCTCAGCGAAACGACTTTCCGCTGCTACATACTTCTATTTCCTGAATCAACATGTTGACAACCAAAACTCACTTTCAATACTTTTCCGAAAACATATAAACACAAACACTCATTTGCAGAAACTTACGGCTGTGGTTTTCTGGTCCTTTGCCCAATCTTTGTAAGAATCGGTCGCCTTGCTTCGACCTGACATCGCTTAGTGATTCTGCTGTTGCTGCTGCGTAACTGCAGTCAGAACTGAAGTCAGTCCACGTTCAATGTTTTTAGTGTATTCGAACGGCTTTTATACTTCAGAGTTTAACCCGATAAACTTCGTTCGAATCCTGTTCTTCTCGTTTGCGTTCTATTCAATTGCGAAACAATTTCATTGGTGAAAGACAAATGCAAGCTCTCTCACTGCTCCACGCATTGTTGTCGTTTGGCGTTCGTTTGTTTATTTAACGAGGATCTCGTGCAATGTTTCACAATTTCCCGCAACTTAGGGATTTTTCCTCTCGAAAGTTTGCGTCGAAAACTTTTTCGAATTGCACACAGATAACGGCACAAAACTGTTGTTTACAAAATACGAATATTTCTGTTCTTTTCACACCATTTATCTTTTTTTCTTCAAACAGTGAATTGACGGAATGCTGTGCAAACACCGTTAAACGCATTCAATGTGTACTCAAAACATGTATCGCCACTTAATTAACCGTAATTAATATTTTCCACTCCTTAGAAGTTACAAATGTTACTGCAGCAATTACATACACTTTGACTCTATTCGAAATATTTTCCTCCAAATTTTATAACTCAAAGCCACAATTAAACTAAACAGAATTTATTCGTTTATTTATGATATGGTTTCCAAGAAAACTGCATTTTAAATCATTCAATTTAGCGATAAATTAAAAAGAGATAAAACTTTTATGTACTTAATAACTTATATTCGGTTATCTTCCTATTATCAAACACACGTTGCACAACATTGAATTATGCAAATGCATTCAAATGAATATTGTTAACTCTGCTTCATGTTGTCAAACTGAATTTCATTAAGATTTGTCGACGAACAAGTGTGCTAACGAATGTATCCGTTGACGCCCTGTGATCGGTTTCCGCCCATGTATTACCTGTGCTTTCCATCGGTAATTTGCAAATAACAAAATAATTTTGTTCAATAAATGTATTTCAAAAGCAAACACTAAGACAAATTACAATTAAACACGAAAATAAGTGTTTAGAAATTAATTTATTTATAACGTGTGTGTTTTTAAAAAACACTTATTGTATTTGAAAGTATGGCAAAATGCAATATGTATTTTGCAATGAATTGTTTCTGTGGAAACGGTTTCAAAGGAAACATTACATTAGTTTCACAAAAATGTGAACGCGACGCACACTGTGACCACAGGCTGGAACATTCGGTGGTCTCTGTAGTGAATTGCTGAAGAACGACGTGAACTGTTCAGAAGTTCACCTGCTATAGCAGCAGTCCAAACTTTCGTAGTGTTATTGTATTTGTTGTCAAAATGACGGAAGTGTTCGAAAAAATAACTACACTTTAATGAAACACTTGTTTCACGAAAACAACAGCCGTAAAAACAGATGTGATGTCTGTTCAGAGATCGCGTCCGAACTCTTCTCGTTTTCCCCCTCTTGTTTCACAGCACAGCGACACTTCAGAAATGAACGCGACGAGATCGAAAAGCGGCGATCGAAGAGCTTTGTCGGCTAAAAGTGTCGAAACATTGGAAACGATCGAAAGTCAAATCGATTCGAACAGTTCATCAGCGAACAGTCACAATAGTAATAATTGTAGTCACTGTATACTTCCGTCGATAGAAGAAAAGAATCGCAATGACACTGAGAGTGCAGTGAGACGTAAACAAAGTCTAGGACGAAAAATAGGTATGAAATAATTTCATTTTTCGTGAGAAACAGTTGTCGCGATTGCGACGACGAGAAAATGATTTTCTATGTGTTTTAATAATGATTTCTATTTTTAGTGAACACAACTTGTAAAGACTTTTCGATCGATGAGATTGGTTGGAAAATCGCTTTTATGGAACAAGAAATTTCCACCAAAATTTCGGAGCTTAAGAAATTACAGGAAAAGGTTTGTGTAAGCTGTGCAAAATGGCATTTTCTGAAATAATCATTCAGATACAATCACAGTTCAGGAGTCAGTGTAATACGCCGATTTCAATGACTTCAGATCTCGGCGATTGTTATGCTGCGGACTATGAATCTTTGCGACAGGAAAACACCGAATTAAAGCGAGAATTCGCCGTTTTAACAGACATTGTTTACAAATGTCACAAACATATTTCGAAAAAAGATTCGATTATTATGAAATTGCAGGAGCAACGACTTCAGTGTGCGAACAGTGATCGCAAATGTGACACTCAATTTATGAACGTAGCAACTGTTCAACAGTTGTGTGAAATGTTTAATGCCACTTTTGATGACATAGTTCAATTGAAAAAACAGTTTCATGAAAAGTATAGTAATGCAAACATCGAAGAAGTCAAATGTTCCTCATTGTCCGATGTATCGTTACCAGAGAGATTGGTTTCTACATTTCGGGAACTGGTCTTTCAATTTTGGAATAATTGGATCGCTATTAATCAAAATTTAGAGTCGATTTCGACTGCTATCAACAGCGAAGTCAAAGAAAAAGTTAATAAAGAAATTTATTTTTGGAAATCTAGTTATGAACAGATCGAAGAGAGATATAAAAAAGTTTTGGAACAAAGTTTGATACAAGAAAAAAGGGTGAGTGATTCTAGTCATATTTTTCATCTTAAACTGTAATGCCATTAAATTGACAACACTCTCTCAATTAAATTATTTGCTTCAAGTTTATTTATAGAGAAAATGTCAAAAAAGGAGTGTCAACTAATCCTTTAATTGACAAATAATTTTGTTCAATCGTTATGAACTTGATTAACCTGAAGTTACGTTAAGTTATATACTATAATGTCTCAGCGCAAATCGCGAAAACCGGGAAAATTTTCATTTAAATGGGACATAAGTAACTTTCGAAGCGAAGTAAATGCTCTGTACTTTACATGTACATGGAAAATAAACATGAATCGCAAGTTGTAGCTTTTACGAGTTAAAGATGTTCCCTGACTTGTTCGCACTAACGAACATGCTAACAATAGAAATGTCACATTATATTTACATGTATGTTTGACATTGTTTGATTAAATTACTCGGTCAATATTTTTGATGTGATATTTCTTTTGCTTTTTTGTGTTCTACATTCAGTTGTATATTTAGAACGTTGCGTTAATGTTTATGTTCCATTATGGAAACACCATAAACAACAACATTTCACAGCGTGTTGTTATTGCCTTAGAAAAGCCATTTAAGCACACTGGTAATTGCTGTGTATCCGTAAAATATTCAATTGCAAATTTACTTGACGTCAAGTAAACAGAAGAAAGTTTACACATATAGTCAATTCTAATGTACACAACAATAGTAATACATAAGGTATCGTGTGAGTGATATTGCGATGCATTCATTAAATTTACAATGGACAGTTTCTGGTGACAATAGTGATGTAAAAAATATTCTTCAGAAAACAGTTATTTGAAATTAAATTGAATGGAGTGATAATATTTGCTAAGAATATAATGCAAACATTGCTGAAATTGCGTTTCAATTTAAAAGCAATGTAAGTTAATAAAGTTGTGAACGTGTGAAATAAAAGCAATAAAAACAACGGACACGAAAATGACCTCAATATTCACTTTTGAAAAAATAAACGCGAAAAATCGATAAACAATTGATCTAAATGCACTCTGGAAAATGTTGAATTTCGTAAAAAAAGTCGATCGCAATTCAATCAATAATTATTGCGTGTTCATTTTATATCAATTTTGAGATCTGCCGCAGACAGTTTTTCTTTCTTTTGATCACTTTTGTGACAAAAAGTCATAAAAGGCGCTTCAATGGTTGATTTAGTAATATTATTTCGATTAAAATATTCATGATCGTTAAAAATTGTTGTTTTCGTTGTGAAGTACTGTTGTTTTGAATGTTTCATTATGATAAAGATAGCAAATTCCAAATTTCAACAACGTTTGCATACTTTACTTTACTTTCAGTTTTCATCGTTTCGCTCATCAATATTCGAAACGCTTCGAATATTTGTTCAAAACATAAATGAAAACACAGAACTCACATCCGACACTGTAAACAACTCAATAATTAAGCTGGCTGAGAGCAATAACGCGATGAAAATTGAATTAGACTCTCTGAAGAAGTCGAGAGAAGAAGACGACGATCGAATTTACAATTTAGTACAGGCGATCACTGAGGCCGAAATACAATTACAACTTTTTGGTCGAAATTCAATAACGTTAAAAGAAGTGATTTCGAATTTCATTAAGCACACATGTTCCACAAATGGCTCTTATTCTTCGTCCACTTTGGCGAAACTGATCTTACAGACATATTCAAATCAACTTAAATGTACGCAGTCTACCAACTCAACTCAAACATATGCTGAGCGAGAACAATGGTTCTCAGAAAACGCACATTCGACGATAGAGAATGAAGAGCCAGTCGACGATGATTTCATCGCAAATCTTTTAAACAGTGAAAAATCGAAAGAAGAAGAAGATGTTGACACAGAGCAAATTAATTATATTTTACGTCACTCTCTTTTTGGTGCCAGTTTTATGCGAACAGATTTAGAGGTCGTTGAAGAGGCTTCAGAAGAGCCAGAATATTCTGAACAGAGTTTTAGTGATGAAATAACAGAAATATCTGCCGATCGCTGTGATAACATTGAAAAAGATGTGAAGGAGTTACTTGAAGATATTATTTCTTATGTGATTCACTGTGAAAATTTGGAAAATCAATATTCGACAGCAAACTGCGAACAGAAATGTGCGAATGAAATTATTGAACAACACACATCAAGTTTGACTGAAAGTTGTTCAACTGCGACTGAAGTTAATCTCGAACAGTTAACCTGTGAATCAGAGAATGCAAAGTGCAAGAATGATGATGAAACAGAATTAAAAGCGGACGTTTCGAATTCAGTTAACACAGGAGAAACCTCTCCTCTACCCGTCGAAGAACCAATGTTTAAGAAGATTATTCTCAAACCCATTGAAAGTTTAATTGGACTTACGGAATCGAAAAACGTTGAAAGCAATGATAACAATGACTCTGCATTTGGATCCGAAGATAATTGTTCGACTCCAGGTGCAGTTTCTCAGAATTGTTCTGCAGAAGATAGTAATTGCAAAAGATTACGAGAATTAGAAAATGTGAGTTTCAAATATTTACGAACTTATCTTACATTTGTTTATTTAGGAGGTTAACGATATGAAAGAAGTGAAAGACAAACACATGGAAACTGTCGTCGAAATGGCAATTAAATTGGAAGTGGCAAATAAAAAGCAAAGTGAAACTGAACTTGAATTAAACACGGCACGCAATAAAATAAAAGAGTTAAGTGAGCTGTTGAAAGAGAAGAGTGGTGTAAAATTAGAACAACATTTAAACGATGAATTAAATGCATGGAAAGAACTCGTTGAGCACCAAAAAGCGATTCTCGCGAAAATGAGCGATGAATTGCAAGAGACACAGAAAAAGTTGCGAGAAAATGAAAAAATAATACACAGTTGGAAACAATGCAACTGCATACAGACTTCCAGGTATTGCGTGAATGTTGAAACACAGACAGAGGCAATCGATAATTTAGATGGATCTGATGACTGTGAAAAGGAATTAACAACGAGCGCTGGAACTCTTGAACATGCTTTTCGACGTTTGTTTGATGAACAGTTAATGGAATGCGAACGAGAGAGCAGTGAAGAGACCAACGACTCTACGGACGTGTCTTTGGAGGAGAAGCAAATATTAGACGATTTGCATCCTGTCGAAAGTGATGTAAGAGATATTTTAATGTTAATTATTCGACTGTTGACGTTAATTCACGAAAAACGCTTGAATTAGGAATGTATCTCATTTGAAGATCTCCCGAAATCGTCTTACTCTGACGGATTTCAATTTAATTTGAATTCAGACTCGGCAGTCGAATGTCCACGATATCGTCGTCGACATTCTTGTCAGGGACGATTCGTCAACAATCATTATTCGAGAAGAAAACCAATGAAAGTTCACAAAATTGAAATCGTCCACTTGTCAAAGGTAAAGAATTATATGAAAAAAGAAATCATTTTGTTTTTTCAGGAAAATTCGAATCAATTACCAAAGAATATCATTTAACCAATTCATCCACAAGCGTTTGTTGTGAAAATGTGGCTGCAGTCCGTCTAATGAGCTTTGTTAGCAGAAATGCTGACTTCTATTTTTTGTTGAGAATATTTATGAACAAATTTTCATTTAAAAATCTATTAAACAGGCTTCATTAATAAAATATGGTTTCAAATTTTACAATCCATCTTTGATTATCCCTTGATTTTCTAAAAATAGAAAAAAATAACGTCAAACATTATAAAGACGACGTTAGTTTTGCAACATTTATAATATTTTCGTCAACAAAACGACGAATGTCATCATCACTGTAACCAATCTCTTTCAAAACATGTTCGGTGTGTTCTGCGAATTTGGGTTCTTTGAGCGTCGGAGATGCAGGTGTTCTGCTTAACAATGGAGATGGTCTTGGAGTTCCATCGGTCAAGAACGAATTTCGACTTGCATTGTGTTTGTAATCTTTAGCATCCTTTAAATTAACAACAGGAGTAACACAAGCATTTTTATGATCAAATATCTCAGTCCATTCCTGTTGCGTTTTCGATTTAAAACATTTCTGAAAAACAGCTTTCATTTTGTCGTAGTTATCTACATCGTACTCCGGATATTCTTCAGGGTTCAAACCGAGTCCTGATAAAAAATTTGCATAAAATTGTGGTTCTAATGCTCCAACCGCCATGTGTTTATTATCTTTCGTTTCATAAACGGTGTACATTGGAGAACCTCCATCTAATAAATTACTTTCTCTTTTTCCAAGATTTGGCCATATAATCTTTGAAAAAGGTTGATCACTTTTACTTGAATGCCATAACCACGAAGAAACATAATTACTGCCTTCAACAATGCTCGTGTCAATTACTTGACCTTTTCCAGAATTGGCTCTTTCAATGAGAGCCAAACAAATTCCAAGGGCACAAATCAGTCCACCACCAGCGAAGTCACCCATAAGGTTTATCGGTGGAAGAGGATGCGACGATTTTCCCCCGAGAACCGAAAGAACACCAGAAACTGCTAAGTAATTTATATCGTGACCAGCTTCCTTCATAAACGTGCCATCTTGTCCAAATCCAGAAAGTCGTGCATAAATTAAACGCTCATTTAGTTTACACAATTGTTCAGGCCCGAGGTTCAACTTTTCCATGACGCCTGGTCTAAAAGGTTCTAATAGTACGTCGGCTGTCGACGAAAGTTTCTTAAGGATGTTTTGGCCTTCTTTGTGTTTCAGTTCAATTGCGATCGATTGCTTACCGCGTTTTAAAACATCAGGATTGAACGATGAGTCGTTTACCTATTCATTGTAACTTTATTACGAGTCTCTCCAACTTTATAAAGTTTACCGACTTTCTCGACTCTAATCACTGATGCACCAAAATCGGCGAGAATCATTCCACAAAAAGGTGCTGGTGCCAAACCAACCATTTCGATTACTTTAAGTCCTTTCAGTGCCATTTTAAAAATAAAATAAATGAAGGATCAGTAAACAAAAACGCATAAACGTTTGATATTTGCTGGCAAATATGTAAATGATAAATTCGCTATTCTTTTTGTGCATTCAATTCAGGGGTCGCTTTCAAATTGATTCTATTTATTTCGTGGTTGTACTGCGACATTCGCAAATTTTGAA
>NCKV01001380.1:0-10488 GCA_003675905.2 Leptotrombidium deliense
ATTTCAAGAAATGTGAGAACGACTTCAGCAAAACTGCGAGTCTTCGCGAAATTCCGAAAATCATCGTTTACGACTCGAATCGCGAGAATGAAGCTACGCAGAGCTCGATTGACAACGCGAGCGTTGAAAAAAGGCCAGTAGATGTTGGAGACGAAGAGGAGCACGATCAAATTGAGTTCTTGTGTTCAAGCGCCGCGGGCAAAAAATCGCATTACACTGACGACAATGAGTCGTTGTTCATCAAGTGCTTTTGCCAGGCTATTCAGCAATTGGAAGCAGCAAATGGGTCGCTTTCAGAAGCGGTAGTCAAAACACAAATGTTGTTGAACGAACGAACAAAGCAAGAACAATATTTGTTTAATGATTGTAGATTACAAGACCGTTACATGTTGAAGTAAACGAATGAAAAAATTTCGATGATTAAAAAATTCTTGATTTTGCATCTACTTGTACATATGACTTCGGTTCCGATTTTTGCGTTATTAACGTTGCAGGTTTCACGTGAGTGTCGTACACCGAACACTGTTTTCGATTCGGATTCGTGCTCGTCAGAAAATCTTTCGCGTAGTGATCCCAAAACATTGATTTTAGCGTTGCAATTCGGAGCTCTTCTAAGTTCCCGATATCGACCGTTGCAACAACACCAATGCCATGAATGTAAACCACGTTCGGTTCTCCGGGCACGAAAGAGTGTGTAATCGACGGCGTATTCGGATCGTTTATGTCAGGCATTTTTAATTATTCATGTTTTCGTTTCACTTCAGTTCGTCGCCGCTTTGCTGTTCGCGGAGTGGCCACTGAATCTGAATCTTCACCTTCGTCACTTTCATCGTTAGTTGTTAAATAATTATTGAACGTTGAGAACTCGAGTGCGTTCACAGCTACTGCTGCATCCGTATCGAGCGGAATTATTAGTGAATTCGCGATTTCCACAGGATCGTTATCGAAGTGATTCGCTGCAAGCAAAAATTGATACAACTGCAGCTCGCTAATGAGACTCGTCAAATACGCAGATTTTTCGTTGTACATGTGCTCGGCATATTTCGTGAGCTCCACTGCAGCTGTTGGCGATGCGCATAGTGAAAGCGGAATGCACAGATTTCGTATGACGCTTAAACATTGTTCACTGCACAAGTCGGACAACAACGGAATGGAGTGCATTTCATAGTCGTATTGATTGAGCAGTACGGGGCGCAACAACTTTTTCAGCTGACCGTTTACTTCGCGGTAGTTGTGCATATTTTGCAGATACTTTATGATTGCATTTGTGCTCGCGTTCATTGTGTATTCGATTTCGGCGAAATCTCCTTGAAACATGTAATGCGCCAAGTAACATGCAAGCACTTCTTTGTAGTACATGCAGTTGGTTTGCTGCTTCACAATATTTTCAATTGGCGAGCAAGCTTCCACGAGGCAATCAGCCTGTACGCTGTCGAACGCTAGTTTCACTCCCTTTGGAACACGATACTTCTCGACAACCGCGAAGTATTCGAACTTCGACTGCGTTAGATGTTCACTCTTATTGTTTAGCTTCGCAATTTTTTCGGATTCATTCATGATCTGAGTTGCAGCGAGCAACAGATTACTGTGATTATCGTCATAACTCAAATAGTGTGCGGCCGCCTTCAGCATTGCCATCGCATTAGCATTGAGCATATTGAAAATGATTTGTCGATCGAACTGATCGTGATTTTCGAGAGCGTCGTACACGGGACCAGCGCGCGAAGCTCGAAAGTATTCCGAACACGGAATCACGACATCGCCTCGTCGAAACACAATTTTGCCCCGCTCGCCGTTAGACTCGATTCTGAAAGGATCGAATGCGCGAAGAACCACGCCTTGATTATCGCAAAAAGGTGCGACTGGCGCAGTGACATGCAGTGGAAGTTTCGCGGTTGTCTCTTGAACACAAAACAATACCGCAACATGTGTCGTGCAAAGCAATGGAAAAATAGAAGAATCGGTTTCGGAACATTCTGTTAGAAATGCATGCAGAATACAGTTCGGCATTTTTTCATTTTCAAAAATGGAGCGATTGCATGAGCTGCTAAACGAAGAAGCTTCTGCACAAACAGTAGATGCGAGCACAGCGAACATTTCTCATCCCTCCTCATTCAGCATAGAACCGATTGCTATCGATAGCACCACCGCTGAAGAGCTTCATGCTCCTGTACAAGCGCCTCCGCCTTTGGAGTACGATGATGCGCCGAATGTGTTCGCGCATCGAAATGAGCTGTACGAATACGAAAGTCAGCCGCAACAAGTGCAGCGAGAAACTGAATTCACTTCATGCATGCGCAAGCGAAAGCATTCGACTTCATCGACTTCATGTTCGTCGTCGTCGTCGTCGTCGTCAGAATTTTCGAGGAACGAAAAACGCATGCGCAAAGAAGAAATGGACAACTTCAGCACTATGTTGCTCATTTTGATGATTCGCACACGATTGAGGAATAGTTCGAACGATGATTTCGACAAGGCTCTCAAGCATGATTTCGAAAACCTGATGAAGCGCAAGCGAACACCGATGGAATTGAAGAAAATATGTTTTTTGCTGCAAGAACAAGCGAACGCGCGGTTTACACCAGAAGAATATTTTATTACAGTTTTACAGGACAATATCAAGCAGTTGCCGTACATGGAATTTATTGATCCTGATCATTTACAAAAACTAATGGACTCATTGAAAGTGTGCTGCCTAAACGATTACGTGCAAACCTACAAAATGGCAGAATTCGTAGCTGCCGAAGATGACAAGATTGACGATTTTCTACAGCAAAAGCCTTGCAAAACTATACAATTGATCAAACTTCTGGGTGGCTTCGGTTTAACGTACTTCGTGCAAGCGTACTTGAAGTCGAAAACAGCAAAAGCTTCTCAATGTTGCTACATGAATTCGAAATCGACTCCAAACACTCCTGAGCCCACTTCGCAATTCGGTGAAGACGTTAATCCATTCACTGAACCGCTGCCAGGTGATGAGTTTACTGACGATGAAGATTCCCGTCCGCCGTCGCAATGAACGATCCGATGTTTGTTATGATGAAGCACTCGCTTCGATTGAGTACGTTGAACACTGAGCGTCGAAAACGTGTATTGCAAAAGCAATTATGGCACATTGTGGCAATCACCACGATCAATATATGCAACGCAGCTTGTGTGCTCGAAACACAAACGCGTTTTCCGAATACAGGAACATCGATGTACAACGAATTTGCAGTCTTAATTAGTGTTGATTTCAAACGATTGCAGTTTTTGAAAAGAGTAATCGGTGCGAATAGGTCTCTTTGAGATTTACTCAGTGTACACATACATGGTCCACATAATTCCGGCGACTTATTTTCAAGCGTCATGTCAATAGTAGCAGTTACTGGTATGCTGCTTAGCGTCATTGATGGAGCATTAGACTTTAGTGTATTGAAAAATTCTTGCGTAATAAATCTCGTCGGTCCCTGTAAAATACCCGTTCGATCGTACGTCAATACATGTGCAGGATTATGAAAACATTTTCTCAAGAACTGCTCGAAATCAGCGTTCACCTTTACTCCCCTAACCACGATACCATTGCTATCAGTCAGCGCAGCGTAAGTTTTGCACTTTCCCTGAATAAAGTACTTGAAACTGTTTTCTAGCTTCAATTCAAAATGTTCGTGTTTCTCTTTCAATATACATTTCAATGCCTCAGCTGTATCGATGTCTCCAACGACAAATATTGAATCTGTGTCTCCGTATATGAAATCAAGGTGCTTCTCCTCACAGTATGCTACTAATGCTTGCATTATGCTTCTAGCAATTTCAGTGACTGCTGCAGCAACAACTTTTCCACCGAACAACGGCTCGTTGTTGCATGCGAGTCCATAAGCAGAGTTAGCAATTGATTTGTAAACTTTACGACGAACACTGCATTCTGCATTTGACTTCAGTTGCCGTAACAATAACTGTGATTTCGCTAACACACCAACATCAGCATTACCAACGCATTGGACGTACTGCGATGCACCGATGCATACATCGCTTTCTTCATTAGTGAGTCGTGTGCAGTTAGGACCCAAATTGAAAGCAATCATCACGCTTGGGTACATCGAAACCATATCGTAAACGCGGACATCGCGATACAGACCACCTTTGCGCAATTCACAATATCCTCCTTTGACGACCACTTCGTCATTACGACACTCGAAATTTGTTGATGTTTGCATACCAAACGATTCGTATAGGTTTCTGTAGATTTTCTTCAAAACACTCGACCGACTTTGCTTCAGAACTTCGTTGATCGACAATTTAGATAACTCGCTGAATATTGCTAATGCTTGTAGCAAACCACTATCGACAATGCTTTCGAAGTCTTGCGTGCTAACAAATTCCCTGAATGCATTCGCTGCTGCTGAAAAAGCTACAGATTCTGCTGCTTCATTCCCGCTGTTTGCACGTGTACACGAATCGATATCAATAAAAATACTTTTTGAATTATGGACAAACTCTACAATCATTTTAGCATTCACGACTTGAAAGTGTTACACTTGAGCGGCAATCCTTTACCAGAACACGTACCGGAGTTTTTAAATCTTTTCGAGCAATTCGACGTGATTATCACTAATGTTGCACTGAACACTGCCGAAATACTGCAAATAGCTCTGCAAACTTCTTTGTTCGAAAACTGGGCGAATGGCGAATGGTTAGCAACAAACTTGCGACGGTTTTATGTGATCGAAAACAAAGCTCACGCTTCCATTGATTACGAATCGATATTCAAGAAAGACAAAGACATTTCGTCACTTTACGGGATGTGCCAACACTTGCTCGAGGCAATTGGTGGCGAAATGAACATGGAAAATTTTTTATTGAATATATTCAGTAATTCGTGTCCACAAGATGTGAGCGCATACGTGCATCGTATTGATGGATACATTAGGAAAATTGTTCTTGAAACAGATAAAATTAACAGGTGCATATACATATGGCACATGTACTGGTTAACGTTTTACTTCATTCACTGCCAGTATCTGTTGCAAAAAAGCATTTCGAACATCGTCGTTTGCTGGAAACATATACCGGCACTTGTGTCCAGAATGCTCACGAAACCGCCGTTAACGCTGCTTTCATTGTACGATCATATGAAGTATAAAGTAATGCCTGATAGCCTGCAGGATGTCACCACAGAATCTTTTCCATATTCAATATGGTTATGGTCGCTTTTCGAAATATTTCGGTGCACGTACACAGATTCCGAAGTTTTCATTGCGAAAATGTTTCAGAAACCTGTTACCTTGACAAAAATTGCGCAGGCTCAAAGCAAGCAAGTGCTTTGCTTCGAAACATTTTTGCGATCACTACGGTGTGGCGATGTGAAAGAAATGATCGACTCGTTTTTCACAAATATCATAACACAAAACGAGGTGTTCGTTAATTACTTAAACGACAATACATGCAACTCGTTGTATTTTCCGAAAGTCCTTAGCATCACGAGTTTGAATTGTGTAAGCATAGATCCGAACGACACTGAAGTAGAGCTCAATGCGGTGACATTAATTAAGTTGCAGCTTCTGTATGTGCTTTGCAAAAGCTGGGCTGACGGGTATTTGCAGGCAAAATCGTGCGTTGATCAAGTTACTCTTAAACGCCACACATGTGAAATGAAGAAACGTCTACACGAACTTGTACTGCCCTCTGCGCACTTGATTTCGGCGCTAGCGGAGCAAGTTACTTTTGCGAAACAAAAATTTCACGGATCCCTGCCCGTGGCCGTTACGCTGCAAATGTTCGAATCGGTCGAACCTGAATTGAAAATGTGTATGGCTTGTATTTTCAATTTTTTGTGCGAAAAGAATAAGTTTGCCGAAATAGTCGAAAAACATTCGAATGCGGCAAAAGCGAAGCAAATGCAGTGCTCTCGCAAGCGTCTCAGGAACATCAAAGAATCAAACAGTTCTCGGCGAAAGCGTTTATTCAAAGGATCTTAGTAATACATTCGTATATTGTTTTCCATGAAAAATTAGGCACGTCTTTACGACAAACAAAGCAGTTATAAGCTACATTGCTGTAATCGTCGTATATTTTCAAACCCGCCGAGGCGTGATGATCCTCGTGAAAACAGCACTTGATGTACTTGTATTTCTGAGTGTTTGATTTCACTAAATCGAAAACCATTTGCTTGTACCCATCGTACGTGCAACTATTAACATTTTCGTTGATCATCGAAGCAAGCGAGATAGATGATGGAATTCCAGCGTAAAGGCCAGGAGAGAAGGGATATTTTGTGATTTGATCCGAAGAAAATAGAGCACTTTCGACGGGCCCCAATACACATTTTCCATCATCCAATATTGAATAAACTTCAAGCTTTCGAGCAGTACACGCGTTCGCTGGAACCCAGTAGCAACATTCACTTGAATACTTTCGCTGGTATTTTCGACAGAAACTAGGTTGCCAAACGTTCGTGTACAATACATTATGTTTTTGTTGCATGTTCGAAGCACTCATTGTATAGTTGCATAAACGGTTTGTTTGCTGGTTGACTGACACTAGCATTAACTTTCACTTCAGTAACTGCTGGAGGAAGCTTTTGTACTGGAATCACTTCAATGTCTACTTTTCCGAGCAAACATTTGGTTGCTATGTTTTCAATTAGTGCGTATTGCCTGACTCCTGGAGCAAACATTAAAAATGGAATCCTGCAACTGCGCTGTGTGCAAATTCGAAAGGTTCTTTTGCAACACACAGCAAAGAGCAACAATTATTTTTTGTATACTTCAAGAAATTGGTTACTCAAAAAACAGTTTTTTATTCGAGAGTTTACAAAATTATTTAGGCGACTCAGCGCGGTACACAAAATCGGAAATTATACATCGTTTAATTTATGAAATCGATCATTGTTCACACAACACGCCAAACAGCATTTCGGCGAATGATGTTTGCGTTCAAGGAGTGAAACGAAAATGCGAAATTGACGACAATACAAGCCAATGTACAAATCGCAAAGTGGTTTGCTTGAACTCCGATTTCGACATCGCTATCGACAACTAAATACAAGCTCGTCGTCGTCTCACTCGTCTGACTCCATGAATGCCTTTTCGAAGTCTGCGTAGTCGTCTTCCTTTTCCATGTCTTTGATTTCGTAGTTTTCTATATCTTCATATTCCCCGTAGTCGATAAGGTTTATTCGTTGTCTTGAATTATTTATGCATTCGATCGAGTCGACTTCTTCGCAGTGTAACTTGATCTTCTGTCCATCAATAAAAACTTTACGTAAAGCCAAACGTGCACAGACAATCAAAGTTTTATGAAAAAAGCCTTTTTTGTAATTGTACAATCGTGTGTAATATGGCACCTCTACGCTTTCTCTAAACGTATCTTTCACATTCGATTGAGCATCTTTGATCATTTGCTTCGCTAAAAATTTGAACGGCTGCTTCCCGTTTTGTTGTCGAATTATGCTCGGTTTAAATTGCGGTGGCACCGGGTACATTCCACGCTTCAGCATTTTCACGTCTGGCACTTCTTCTGCGTGAAAGTTATTCAGCGCGCAAATTACATCAACTCCGCTGTTGTCTAAACGTTTCGGCTTACATCGCACTCTTAGTTTTCTAATTGATTGCAGGGATTCCGAATTCCAAATGCTATTGCAAATGCTGTGATCGCATGCCGGCATGTATACGCGTATTCCAAACATTTTCGTCAACTCCTCAGGATCTTCGACTTCTCGCTTCAGTTTTTGCAAGCACTTCAAAGCTGATCTCGCGTCTGATTTACTTTTGTCCTCAATGTTCATCACTGCGTGCTCCATCATTGTTTCTACTACGCTGTATATGGTTAAATCGAGTTTTTTCGGGTCTTGCATCCAAATTGCTTTGTCAAGCGAAACGAATTTCGAATTGGGATCGTTGTAAACCTCCAATTTGCCCATTTTACAGTTTTCGTTTCTCAACACGAGAATTACTTCAGGCTTGAATGAGAATGCAAACAGTGTTTTACGATTAGGCGAATTCGAAACGAACACAATACGCGATTTCAGCACACGTTTACAATCTTCGTCGATCGCTCTGTTCTTGTCGTGAACTATGTACATGATGTCATTCTCAATCACATAACATCTGTCAGTGAACATTTCTCCAATATCAATATCAAGCGACATAATGCAAAATTCTACAGTTCAGCAAAAACACAGCAATTAACAAGAAGAATGCTATTCCGCAAATTACAGACTTGAATTGTCGGAAAGTTGATGCACTGTTACGCCTTAAATAGTAAGACAGCGACGTGAAAACAGATAATGGCAAGACTGTGAATTGTGTAGACTCTCGAATACTTTCCTCGATGAACTCCATTTGCTAAACATGCAGCGCTTCTTTTTTATTGGTAACTATAGTTTTAAGAAGCTTAATTGCGAAGCTATTCAATGGAATGCTGTATGCATTTTGCAGCTTTTCCAGTGTCTCTTTCAAACCATTGAAAAAATCCTGAGCAAGCGTTTCAGGGTGTTTTTCGTGTTCGCTGTGCTTTCGTTTTCGAATTTGATCTGTTAGCTTGCTCGTCAAGCTCAGCTGTGGACGATCACAAACAGCGCGAAGAAACGTTTCGCTCGTGCAGATTACGGGCAAAAGTACGCAACATGCTTGCATGTAATTTCGAAAAATAGTTTTCATTAACATGGCAGCAAACGAATTCGAATTCCTCAGCAACAGGCTATCAACATCGGTAACGTACAAAACTTGTGAAGAAGGAGACATGAAAGCGGAGCACGTTGCGCGTATCAAATCCATTTGCCTTTCAAATTCGGTGCCCATACACATACTTTGCTCGCTAGTGTACTTTTGACGTCGATACTCAACCGAATGTTGCAACACCGTCGCTTTTTGGGAATTCGTCAAAACAGTTTTACACATTGTTGCATTATCGAAGTCGCGACAAGCAGAAAGGTATTCACTGGAATCATGCTTATTAGCTTGAAGCCATTCGCGAAAATCACTGTTGAACATTGCAGTGTTTCCATTGAATTTCACTGGATTCACATTTGTCCATATACCTTCGCTCGTCGAATTTTCAGCACTAATTAAAGAACCGCTCATCGGGAAAATATCGTAAGCATTGCGCATCAAAGGAGCAGCTAACGTGTAAATATCAAGCGGTGTGATTAATTTTTTTGAGTGAACATCAGCGTACCCCAGCAAACCAATTGATGCTATCAAAGCATAATTCACTGCTTTACTTTTCATTACCTTCGCTAAATATTCGTACGCTTCATTGCATGTCTCCACAATGTTAGAAAAACATTTATTCAAATTGATAAATGCTGCATACTGAACGGTTGCTTTAGTGCAATTTATCGGCACTTCGCCCAAATGGTTCGGAAAAATGTATCCCTGCAAATCATTGCACCAAATTTGCTCAGCTGAGTGTTGCGCTTGTGTGCTTAAAGCGTGAAACGCATCACGCAAATGAATCATGAATTTGATATCACTTTTGATTGCACAAAATACCAGCAAACTCAGAAGGCTGTATGGATCGACCGACTCGACTATATTCAGCTTTTCATAGTAATCGTCGTAAGCTGCTCCATGCATTTGAGACAAATACTCATTGCGAACAAAATTCCATTTGCCCGAAGAAGCACATTTCTTGAAAAATACATTCGGAATGTAGACTCCAATAGATTTTACATAATCATACTTCGGATTTTCCATGTGTGTATTACACTTGCTTCGTTTCTTTTTTTCCAACGCTTCAGCAATTATTCTCAAACATTCTAATACGTTGTGAGAATGAATATCAACCCATACTGTCAAACATAGACGTTGTTCAGTTTCACGCAAAATAAATTCAACTTTATTGAACAAATCTAATATTTTATCAACTGCACAAAACACAGAAAAGTTTCTCACGCCCACTTTAAATAACTCGCTAATTTGATTATGATAATTGTCAAAAATATATGCACAATGTGATCCCTTCAAGCTTCCTGCATCAGCTGAATGAACGTCATTGTCGATCAGAATTGCATTCATTTTTTGTTCTTCTCAGCAACTCCAACGTCTCTATGGTGTTTGCGAACGCGTCGTCAAGTTGTTTTTCACTTACAAGCAGTCCATTAAGAAAGTCGTATATTGTTTGCTGTTTAATATTTAGTTTTATCTGCTCTGCAATTGCAGCTGGCGCATTGGTTGCGAGTGTTTTCAATTTGTTAAATGCAGTGATCATGATTATCAAATTTTTCAATGAAACCTTGCTGTTGTCATTCGAATAATTCAGTATTTGATCGACTTCTTTCTCCGTCAATGACATAGTATGCATTTTCTTGGGTTTATTTTGACTAACATCGCCGAACGAATCTTCTTCTACGCGACAATCTTTACGTTTACAGCCAGTATGCACCTTATCTTCTTCCATTATTTTCTGGGTATTTTCATCGTCACTCAATTTCGATTTTTCCCGTTTCGGCGTCGATGCAGAAAACAGTTCATTTCGCTCGTCGAATATCGAATCCTCGTAATCACT
>NCKV01001381.1:0-10486 GCA_003675905.2 Leptotrombidium deliense
AATCGACGCGCACAACAATTGTAGCCCTCTACACTCGACCGATGCTCAAAATTGACTTTAATATTTCGGTGTGTTTTGGTGTGTGAGGTTGTTTCAAAAAATAAATCGGAAACGCTTTCAAATGTAAACTAATTTCCGTGAGTGCATTGACTTCTTATTGATTTCAATGCGAATCCGAAAGGATGTCACCGCTTTTTGCAACTTTTTAATGTTTTATTCTGCAATTGTTACGTGTGTGCTTTTCATTCACCTTTTTGTTTGTGCTTTTTCGTGAATCGCAGACAAATATTGCACAACAGGAAAGATTTGTTTTCACTGCTCGCATCGAAATCAAAACATTTAGCAAAGCTCACTCATCCATCGCTTCGAGCTGCTCTCCGATTTGTAATTCGCATTCAAGTAATAATAAAGCACACAACGCTGCGAAAATGATGGCCTGGGAATGGACTAAATTCATTTGTTGTAACAGGTATTATTAATTTCACGTGTAATGTAATCAACGATTGTATTGCATGCATTGCGTGGTTTTGTATTTTGCGTTTGCATTCGCAGTACATGCATTCATATTTCACCCGTTAATTCGATTACCGTTGTATGCATACTATTCACGAATTATTAATGCCTTTTTTGTGGGTAAAATGTATGCTTAAAAACGTTACGAGTAAAGTTATGCCTTTAAAACAGGCAACAAATAAAAAGCGATAAATCAAGCGAACGAACATAAAGCTCGGCTCGCAGGCGAACTGTGTGCAACGAAATATTAATTTCATTTTCGGTTACTCGTTATGTTGTGTGTATTAAACGCATGAAACGCTTATTATTAACTGCTTCGCTCGTCGACGAAGTTTGTACACTTTTTTCTGTGCCATCACTTCTCGTTTGCATCCTTTGCATCGCAACAGCACACATCTTTCCGCACTGCAGCACCACTGCTCAATTCCTCTTTTAGCAAACTGCACTTTGTTTCGTTACCATTGCTTTCAGCGAACATTACTTTCCTTACAATTGAATGTGTTGAAAATGTTGTGTTGTGTTTTGTCGATAGTATTGGTTACCAGCGAATTCCCAGTTGAATTCATATTTCATTGCTAACGAAGTGTAACAATCATTGAGTTTAGTGCACTCGAGACTAGATGTAATTACCTCACCATTTATAAATACTTCCTTTATTAATCGCTCGCCAATTTTTGCCAATATTCAGATTACTTGCACTCCGTTTGTGTAATATTTATAAAATGGTTTAGAATTACTCTCTTTGTCGAAGTCGGCATAAGTTTTGTTCTTAATCGCCCGACTGCTGCTAGACAGTTGCACTCACTGTTCGTCACACATCTCGCCGCAGACAGCTCTTCATTTGTTGCCAATCATTGTTTCGCTGAAAATTGTATAACTGTATGCAATGTTTTGAAGATGAATGTTTGCATTTATTTTGTTTTTAGTGTTTGACTGCATGTTATTTTTAAGTTTTCATGGATTTGGTGAATCATAGCGAACATTTCCGGAAATCGATTTTACGTTTACAGACCCATCGAAAGTACAAACGAGCGAATTAAACACCAGCAGCTACATAATCAACAAATATACAAGCCAACAGAAGTTGTTATTGTAGACGATCAGTACAACCAAATATACGAAACACAGAATCAGTATCATCAACAGCAGCCGCTTTCCACTGCATCTTTATACTCGTTCAGTAATCATGAATACAGCGATCGATTGCCTGTCTCACCGTCGGTTTCTGCTGCAATCTCGCAAAGTTTAGACAGTTCAGCGGACGACAGTAATCGAAACAGTGGACGAATACGTGCGAACAACGTTGCCAATACTCCGAATGGTGTCTCAGCAATGGATGGAATTAGAGTACAGTTCACAAGAAGAAAGTCGGCTGGCGGAAACGGTGCTAGTTTTCGATCTCCGTCTGTGCGGCGTTCAGATCAATTGTCTGTCACACTCCGTGGTTGGTTACACCGCTTAGAAGGGGCTGCATTGAAACAGTGGAAACGTCGCTGGTTTGTTTTGGGTGAATACTGTTTGTTTCACTATAAAGATAGCGATGAAGAAAAGCTTTTAGGATCCATACTCTTGCCAAGTTATCGCGTATCGCCTTGTATTCAATCTGAGGACGGAATTACGCGAAAATATGCATTTAAATTGGAGCATCAAAACATGAAAACTTATTATTTGGCATCTGATTCGAAGGAGTCGACAGCTCAATGGATGAACGCTTTAAGCTTAGCATCCATAATGCAGGTGAATGGTAACAAACCTCCTGTAGTTCAGCACTTAAGCCAATCACCAAGTTCTTCATATCCTCCACGCAATCGTCCTGACGGTCACGATGTGGACAGCTCTCAACAAAGAACAAACGATGACACAGAAGAAACAGAGGAAGACTCTGGTTTTGTGTCATACAAACCACGCCGCGGCGTGACACCAAATTCGACGAACAATTATTTGGGTTCTGGTGATAAGTATCCCGGTTCATATAATTCGGGAGCGTTGCCAACTATTTCGTACCCGTCATCTCAGTACCGAGTGTCAAATCAATTACTTCCTCACCAAAAACGGTCACATTATGTAAACGCACCTCCAAAGCCAAGACGTCAACAAATTGGTGATACTATTTACGATTACAGTGATAACTTTCATAACAAAGGCTACCCTATTCCTCCTGGTGCTCAATATCATCAAACGTATGTTGGTGGTGGCGGTCCTGCTCCAGACTTAATTGTCCACAACAACGGAAACGGCAACTATTTACCTCCTCCTTCATATTTCGGTTACTTTGCTCAGAATCGTAATCATATAAACAATCACCACACTGACGAAACGAACACAACGTCTCCATTATCATCGCCATCATCACCGACCTCATCGAATGCTCATTACTCAGTTCTTCCAATGTCTCGTTTAAATTCGAATCACAAAGAACCCGTTCAAAGTTATATTTCTCCCCCTCCACAATTCAGACTTCCAGTAAGGCCACATTCAGCTGATTTTCTGGAACGTGATCACGAAGAACAAACGACAGCCGAACGTGAGAATGAGCAAAACATATACGAAAGGTCTCAACAGCGTCAACAACATTACCAGTCACAATACGGTGTTATACAACCGAAACAAGCATTTCACATGGAACAATCGCAACAACAGTTGCAGCACCATCAGCAGTCATCCCAGCAGCAGTCTCAACAGGTGCATCAACAGCAACAACCGTTGACTGTTACTCAACGAGTTCCGATGCGTTCAAAATCAAGTCTTGAGCGTTACGATCCGTATTACTACAACAAGTATTACGACGAGTATGACACCCCGCAGCAGTTGCAGCAAAATATTGCTAGTACAGCAAAAACCATATCATCGATGACTTCACCGCCACACAGACCGTGGTCGGATTATCTGCAACAGCAATCTCAGCGGGAGCTTTCAGATCGGAGCGCAACCACACCTGTTTCATCAACACCATCGGCAGCTATCGGAAGGCATAAACCCCAACCTCCGACTTCGTTGTTGGTTCCTGAAATACCGATAAAATCGCAGCAGAATCAGCAGCAGCGCGAAGAAAGCTTGCAGCGTTTATTGGAATGGAAACAAAGAATGCTACAAAGTCCTCTCACCAAACGTAATGTAAATTCAAAGAATCATTCGCGTAACGTCGCGGTGAATTCGTTTCAACAAACTACGGATGCAAATAACGAAATTCCTGCGAGACCTCCACTTCCAAAGGAATACAAAAGCAAAGTTTCGATGCTTTACAAAAGCGAAAAAGATAATAACGAAGAGAAACGAAGCGAACCGTTGATAGTC
This sequence comes from Leptotrombidium deliense, assembly GCA_003675905.2. Classification (NCBI taxonomy): domain Eukaryota; kingdom Metazoa; phylum Arthropoda; class Arachnida; order Trombidiformes; family Trombiculidae; genus Leptotrombidium; species Leptotrombidium deliense. The sequence continues at coordinate 3,808 of NCKV01001381.1, forward strand.
AGAGAAAGATCGAAGAGTTTTGGTAGTCTGGGACCAGGAAACGACGTGTGCTACTCATCCGATGATGAAGGTGAGCGACGAATCTTTTCTCATTTATCTTACTTTGAGCGCGCGGAACTATACTTACTTTTTTTCAAAGTTGTCTTGAAACTCTTTAATCCCAACTCAATCGCTTCGAAAGTGTCTACTAATCCATTAACGACTCTAATGTGTGATGCGTTCATTTTCAAAACTAACCGTATTTCGCTGCAATAACTCGACACATTCAGGTTGCGGTTTACATTTTATTGATTCATTTTAAAGGCAACGTTGAGTTCAATGGATCAATGCCAGAACCAATGGCACGAAAAAGAAAGAGTAACGACAGTGACGATCGCAAATCTCCAGAATATATGAACATTATATATGTCGAGGATCCTTCCGTCGAGAGAAGTGGTGGCGACGGACAGGAAGAACTAAAACAAAATGATTTAAAATGTGACGATTATTACACCAAACTGCAGAATAACTCACCGGTCAAAGTTGATGAAGCAAATGAGGCTGATTTTCTCAAAGAAACTCATAGAGCGGCGGAGAATTTGAGTCGAGGCCACTTGCGAATAAGTTTTCGGTCTGCTTTATCCAGTAATTCTCAAAAGGCAGAAGATAAACGTAATTTCGTGGTAAAATCGCCACCGATTCCACCTCCGAAGCCATCAAAAGACGAATGCTTAGGAAATGTTGAAGTGCTGCAATTAAAAGAAAAACATTACCAACATTTGCAGACTGAAAATGACGAGGACGACGTTATACGAAAACTTGTGAAGTTTTACAATTCTCAAAGAGCTCGTCCAGCTCCTAATTTCGTTAAAGACCGAATTAAGTCAATTGAAAATGATCAGATCTCTTCGAAAGCAATTTACAGACCTAAAGTTTCCCTCGGCATCTCTTCAGGTGTTGCTAGTGACAGTGAACTACTTGAAAAAAGGTGTAATTTTGAGGATGATACAATTACGACCAAGTCAGCACCGGTAATCAACGGCACTTCAGTTTTAGCAGATCTGCGTAAAGCAGCTGAAATGAGAAAAGAGCAGCTTTACAGTGAGAAACTGAAGGAAAACTGTGAATGTGAAAGTGATGTTGAAACAATTACTGGTGATGACGAGTCGAAAACAATCGAAGTTACAAAGGAAGTAATTGAACATTGCGATGAAGAAGACCACGGATATTTGACTATGGATTCAAAATTGAGTGGAAATGGTGATGATGTGTATGTGCCAATGTCGTCGTTCGTAAATAATGATAAAAGTGCGAACTTCGACGATGAAAACGATGCCGGTGCGGACGCGGATGATGAAATGAGTCGAGACTTTGACTCTATTCAGTACCAAAACGAACTGTTGAAATGTGGTTCGTTGTATCAAGTGCCAAAAAGTGACCTCAACTACGAACGATCGTTGCAAATGGCTGCAATGCAGCAAATGCAAACACAAACAATGCCAAAATGGAATAATCACGATGTTACCTGTGACGAATTTTCTCTTTCAACTCCTGTTTGTTGTTTTGGATCTGAACCTCCGCTTGCCGCAAAGCCAACATCTCATTGTTCGTCGTTTTTATCACAAAGTTGGATCAAGGATTTGTTGGATCCAAATCCAGCGTATGAAAGTTTTGACGCTTTGCGTATCAACGAAATGCAAAACGTGATTTTGCAAAATATTGTAGATAGTGACCAAAGTGACCGAAATTCGGCAAAATCTCAGAGCAATGCTCCGTATTACTATTCCGATCTTTTGACCGAATCAGAACATAAAGCATTGACTGAGAAAATTGCCGCATTTCATAACAATTCTCCACCGCCGTCACTGCTCAGTCGGTGTTCGGCATTAAATAACATTCGATATCTCGGGACGACTTCATTGCAAAAATTAGACGTCGGAAAGAAAGTGAATAAAATCAAAGAAGATGATGAATTTAGTGCGTGTACTACTCCAGTGAAAAGGTGTTTTACGCCACTCACTACAATGAAGGCGAATGACAGACATGGCACCAGTTCACCTTTTAATGAAAAGCTTTTGCGGCGCAGGTCGCGGTCATTGAATGAACTTACAGATGACAATGATCCTGTGTATGAAAACGTAGACTTTTTTATGGTCGGCAAAGAAGTGATTTCGGATCCGAAACATATCCTCGCTATGAATGCAGCTGCTGACGGCGAAATCCCTTTAGATTGTGCCGACATTCCTTTCCTTGACACCATAAGTACGCAGTGTCTTCATTCTGATAACTTACCTCTCCAGTCTGTGATATATGAAGTAGGCAGAGACATACATCGAAGATGCAGATCTACTATTCCTGTTTACTCAGATTCCGATAGTTCAGTGATTGAGTTGGGAGGTGATTTGGTTTCATTTTTCAGTTCATACTATTCTAGAAATGCTGAAACTATAGAACATTTCTATAATTTAGGATCGCAGTCTGGTACTTACAGTGGACACAAGGTTCGCAGAAGAAGGATGTCACGAAACAGTCGTTCGAAAGATGATTTAAACAATGTTTCTGATTCCGAGACGACAGCGAAACCTCCTCCTCCACCACCTTTGCCATTGGGTTACAATGATTACGGATATCCATATTATAATTTGAATGATTCTTCGATGCAGTCGCTGAAACAGCAACAAAAGTTATCTCGATCTGTTGGAACTGGGCTTCATTACCAGGAACCAGAATCTCTGCGATCTCGTTTGTGCGTTTCTGCCGGTGATTTGGTTGGAAAAAGTCATGAAGAACTCGTTTTATTGTTAATTCAAATGAGACGAACACAATCGCACTTAGCATCGACCTGTGATCAATTACGTTTGCAGATGGAGTCCGAAGAGAAGCTTATTGAAATTGAACCACAAAGAAGGGATGAGCACAAAGCGAGGTTCCGAGATCTTCGAGAAAAACTTGTTGATGCTGAAAGGGAGTACAATTTACGCTTTCCAGTCATAAATATGATAGATAAAATGGTCAAACTTAATTATGGTACAAACACCGGTTCTGTGCAAGACTTGCTCGACAATAAAGATGAAAATGAATTCTCGCGCAATCGAGCAAAAGCTGCGTCGACTTCATTTCTTGACAAATTGCCTCCAGTTGTGAGCGAAAAGGAAACGGTGTCTACGATACCGGCAAACGACGAAGAAATTGAAAGCAATGATTACAATCGCAATCTGATGGATAGTTACGAAAAGAATGACAACATCAATAAAACATTAGAAGGTGTGCAGTCTTCTTTGGCCAATTTCAATGCAGATAATGCGTCGCATACCTCTTCGACTTCCTCATCCTCTTCGGATATTGAGAAAATGAAAAAACAACAAAATGTTCTGGAGTCGGAATTGGGTAGAGTTCGAGGATTATTGGCGCAATCGGCGAAACGGCTCGAGGAAAGAGCAGCTGAAAACGCTCGAATGGAGCAGGATATGATAATGGCCAAGTCAAAGTTAAATCAGGTTTTATGTTCTCCTTCCTCTTCTTCGTCTACCAGCTTTAACGTCGAGTCGCACAACAGTTCAGTGATCGAAGCTGAACTAGAATCAATTGACAAGGCAATCGAAGATCTTAATTCTAAGCGAAAAGAACTTTTAGAGAGCTTCCGAAAAAACAAAGTGACAGGAGAGACGAGTTTGTTGGTAAGAGCATCACCGACTGGACTAGCAGGTTCAGCTCCGTTACCTGAGAAGAAGAAACGACCGGCGACCAGTTATATGGAGACTGATGTTGACTCATTAGAAAGTAGAGACCTGTCGCAATACTCTTATTTACGTTATCTTCTGGCGAGTGAAGGCGACGCAGAAAGCGCACCTCTATATGAGAATTTGGACACTTCCGATGCATCGCGTTTCTTTCAGACTTACGATGAAACTGGCAAATCGATTCCAGACTTTATGTGTGACGAGAACATGAGGCAACTGTATGCGCTTCAAAATAACTTGAATGGGGATTTGAAATCTGGGTGCGTCACAGAATCATAGTTTATTATCGCATTTATTATCCGAGACTGAGAAGTCATCAAAATTCGGGTTCGGGTTTATGTAAAACGCGCGATTATACAAGAATACGCAGAATTATACTGGATTAGATGTTCCGATGCGTCTCTTTTCTTAACACAGAGATTTGGGTTAAGAATGGACATTGCGAACGCTCTAATCATTTTAGTACATTTCGTTTTTATTTCGATCGCAACGAGAGAGTATTTCGACTCGATTTTCCTTCAATTGTTATATCTTAAAATAAACTTTTCATTGAACTTTCAATAATTAATAATAAATAAATTCGTTGTAAGGTTGAATTTGTTGAGTAATAACGTGCTTTTGAATGCAGTGCGTGTTGTGCACTCATCTATAAATAAGCCGCACAAAAAGCACCGAAAAAGTAAATTTGCATTTCTCAATTGCTCGTTGTAGAAAAGAGTGAATGGTTTTCGTTCACTGTTCGCACACCAACTTTGAACTCACACGAAACGAGTGGTCGATACTTGGTTCGTTTGCATCGAGCAGCGTACACTGTAATTCTCAATGTTCGGTTGACATTTGAAACAGTAATGTTTGCGATGCTCGCACTTGTATCGTTTCAAATCGTAATGTATTCGCTTTTTGAATGCATTCACCGTTTGTCAACGCGAAGAATACTCGAAAAGAAAGGAAAGAATGAAAAATTCATCGTTGGATTCGTGATGCGAAACACAACTCGTTTTCACATTAAATACGAATCAATAGTAAAGCGAACGATGAACCAATTTCCAGCGAACCAAACATATATACAGTCACGAATGAAGCGCAATATTCCGGAGACCGTCTATCGTCGAGTGTTCACAAATAATGAACAGACTGTGCAAATAATCGATTTGCGAACAACGCATAACTCGCGGTCAAATAGACGGATCGAAACTACCAGAAATCGCTTCCTTTCCAACATTGTTTTAGTGTACACAAACTTCGCTCGCATTCAATTGTAACGTTTAAATGTCAGTTGACCATTCACCGGTCACGCTGATGCACTGAAATCGACGTCCGATTTGCTTGATGGTTAAAAGGATGTTCGCGATAACAATACATCTTCGAATTAGGTTACCGCATCAAACTTTCACATTCAACTCAATTTGCATTCCATTTTTTGACTGTAAGGCGCTTAGAAACTGAAATATATGATTCCAGTAACGCTGTGTGTTCATATGTTTCTCTGTTCGCGTAAACATTACTCAAACCAATGTTATTTTCTACAACAAAAATCGCTTTTCTTATTTTTTCAGTAACGCTTCTTTTAGTTGCGAGTCATTCGACGAAACAATTTAGCAAAGGCAGAGAATTATTAAATCGACTTATTCGAAACAAAGCAGCCAAATTGGAGAACAACAAAAAAGGATGCGGTGTTCGCTATGTTGCAATCGAACGAATCAAATACAAAAGAGTTCCTGTGTACGAAGTCGATAACATTATTCAACAGAAACCGAGTTTAGTGAATAGAGTTCCGATAGTAACTGTGACTGCAATTAATGTGAACGCGACGAACACAGTTAAAAATGATTCGCTTTCAAATCAAACTACAACAAACAGAAACAACGTTGAAACCGGTGCTACAACTACAGCAGCTCCAGAAGCGCAGAACGCTGGTTCAACTTTGGTAGACGAACAAGGCAATCAAAATTACGGTGATTACTTGCATGCTAATTACGATAATTACGATTACGTCGGAGACGGTGAATACAACTACGGAAATGAAAAGAACAGCTATTCAGAAGATTTAAACGATGCAAATGAATCCAACGATGCGAGTAACGATTACGAATACGATGGAAACAGTCGATCTTCCTCATCGATTACTTAAACATTACTTTTGTGTTTGTGTGTTGCGATTTCGAAAATGAATTAAAGTACGAAATGATTCATGAAAAATGAAACCTAAAAACGAGGCAATTTTAACAGCTTCGCAAACGCAGCGAACTATTTGTTGATTGCATTGCACACATTTCTAATCGCTCGCAATTTAGGCTCAATTTTTGCTCGAGTGAAACAAGAAGAAACGAAACCATTTGTCGATCGACAGTAGCAAAGAAAAGAAACAATCTGATTAAGAATAAGTCATATTTCGGTATAACGTTCATTTGATTAATTCATTTACTTTTCTTGTTCGTATCTGCACTCAATTTATACTTTCTATAATCTTAGAACTTTCTAGAACAAATCTTTATGTTTTGACATTTTATCTTTGTTTCCTTTTCTTTTATTGCTTTACGCGATACTATTTCATTTTTTGCGTTCACACGAAATGTTTCTTTCCACTAATTTCTGTTTGTCTCTATTTTAGCAAACACGCACACAAATTTGTGAAAAAATGTAATTATTAATATTTCATTGCGAATGACCATAATTACTTTTAATTTGAATATTTCAATTCGTTATCTTTCGCAAAATCATACAACACAAACTTTAAACGTATTTCTGATTTGACTAATTCAATGTTGAATAACTTTTGAAAATCATTAAAATTCATGTTTGCTAGTGTCAGCGAACACAAAATGACAGCCACAAATTAGACTTAAGCCTCTAGCGAAGCAAATCAGCAATATTTAATTACAATTATTTGCGAGCGAAATATTTCATTGAAGATTTAGAATCCAAAAGCTGCTGCTTGCTAATAATTTAATGAACGAACA
>NCKV01001382.1:0-10474 GCA_003675905.2 Leptotrombidium deliense
CTTTCAAGTTCAAAATTTTTTACTCAAAAATTATCCATTTAACTGTATTAATGTAAAAAATGCGTACAATGGTTTAACTACAGAATTTCCCGCCACTGTATTGATAAATCAGAAACTTAGCTAAAGCTTACATTTACAGCTGTTAAAAATTAAGTTTCATTTTCTTTTCACGTTCATATGCTTATTTACTGAAACATTATCCATCGGTTAAGAAAAATAATAAAAAACAGAATCACCATAAACGTTGATTAAAGTTCGTCATAATCCACATTTAAACTGAGAATAAAATGTATGGCGAACTAACTAGTGTGACTTTTAACCAGTTTTGCTTTGACTGCATTGATTAAAAAATATTTGCAAATTTAAATTTGATTGATTGCCTGATTTACTCAAACATGAGCCATTAGAAAAAATGATAAGAAATATTTGTATAAAAATTTTCATCACATTGAAAAAAATATTTTCTATGTTTAAACTTAAACTACGAATTTTGGATCTTTAACCCAACAAAGTTGTTATAATTGTTACGTATCTCGACTTCACGCGCATATTTAGTTACAAATACGTTAATTCTATCGTGATTTATAACAGTTGTTAACCAAACGTCGTAACGAACAGTTACACTTTTTCTTAATAAAGTTCGTTTGTTCTTACGCCTACGTTTCAACTACGTTTTAGGTTTATCTCACTAAACCTCGGCCCGCGACAAAATAATTATTGCAAGCAATTTTCTGGGTATATGAATAATTGAAACACTTCGATTGCATCAGTTGTTCAACAATCAGATCAGCTCGTTAAAGCGAACCTTGAAGTCAATTGCAGTACTGGCACCAAACGATGTAAGAGCAGAAAAATTAGTTATGTTAATTGAAAGAGTTGTGTGATTGATTTATGTTTTTACGCCACCTCTTTGTTCGCCTCTCAAGACAGAGACAACATTACATGCATTTAATGGCCATTTCGACAGTTAGCAACACTGTTTCGCTGCAAATGTGTTGTAAAAGATTATATAACGACTGTAATTAAGAAGAGAAAAGGAGACACATTTGTCGGAATTAGCTGAACAAGTCTCGCACCCAAATCCCGCATCTCGCGAAACCGAAGTCGTCGTTGCGTTTTCTCGTGTTTCTCGTATTTCTTCGCGACGACTTATTTTTTCGTTTCTTTTAAATCGTAAAAAGCGATATTTGCTGTCAGTTTAGTTCGAATGAACGACTGGAAGCGACACGTTAAATCTTCCATATTTCAAACGACGTTCACTGCAAATCTTTAGTTTTGCAGTGATATTGAAACTGGAGAGCGAATGAAAGTGAAGCGAGTGAAGCTTTCGCGAAACAATTTAATTTTGTAACAATTTTCGTTCGTTTGAATGACATGGAAATAATCTGTATTTCACAGTCGACCAGTTATTCGTCGGTAATTCGAGCATTCATTCAATACTCGCGAGTAAATCAAAACGAAATTAATTAAACGGGCAGCGAATTGTAATTCAATTAACATTGATTACTAGTGTAACGCAAAAATAAATTAGTTCACAACGAGTCATTCTCCTTAAGCAACCAGTAAGTCTCGACTTTACCTTTTCCCTGCGAAAAGAGAACACGAGTGTCAATTCGACGATTAATTATTATAGAGCCGCGAATGTAAGCCGGCAGATTACGAAGAATTCGGCACAAAGTTTACCTTAATCGGAATCAGTCCGCGAAGTTGCACTTGGAATGTTCCGAAAGTTTGCAGCAACCTTTTCGTTTCGCAACTGATGTGGATTTTCATTGCTGTCATTTAATGAGTGCGAAAAGAAGAAAACGTGAATGACAGCCTGTGAAACGATGTGTGGCTTACGTTCGCCGTGGGTTTCCATCCGAGAGGCAGTATTAATTGTGTCACCGAACAGACAGTAACGAGGCATTTTCAAGCCGATCACACCAGCGGCGCACGGACCGGAATGGATGCCGATTCGCAGCTGCAAACAATTTTCAGGCATATGTTTTATTTTGAACTTTTTAATTTCCTGCAGCAACTCCAATGACATTCGACATATTTCACGAACGTGTTCATTGCCATTGTTAATTGGCAATCCACTGACCACCATGTATGCCTCTCCGACAGTCTCCACTTTGTAAACGTCATGGTTAGCGATTATCGCGTCGAACACTGAATACACGTCGTTCAGTAACTCCACGATTTGCATTGGATTACTGTTTGACGACAGTTCAGCGAAATCAATGATATCACTGAAGAATATGGTGACACATTCGAAAGATTCCGGTCTAACGTTGTTTCCGAATTTCAACTGTTGGACCACATATCTGCAACTTGAATGCAGTTAAATTTAAAATGCAAATAAAGAACGCACAAAACCTCGGTAACACTTCGTACAAGATTTCTTCAACTTTTCGTTTCTCTTCGAAAAACGCAGCCGTTTTATTCTCAACCAATTTTTCCAAATCGTTTGCATACTGTTCCATGCGAAGCAGCAGATTCTCGAGAAAGTTTCCAGTTCCTTGATCTCTGTGTGACAATCATTTATAGATTAAGTAAGTTTTGCAAATTGCATTTTGTACTGATTACCGAGTTGCCTTTTTTAGACTGTTCTTAATGTACTCAAAGGTAGGTCTGTTCGCAGCATCTTCGCTCCAGCAGTCGATTATTAATTCGCGGACAACGGGAGGGCATTCAACGTCTGACTCTGGAATATTTGGTCTGCAATATGGTTTGCTGCCTGATTTCAATCGATTTATGATTGATGCTGTATTGAACGGACATGGATTGCTGCCGTCTCTGTTTGCCGGCGTTTCGAACGGAGCTGTTCGAGTGACAATCTCCTGCAGAACAATTGCGAAAGAATAGACGTCACCTTTCTGCGATCCGTGATTGTGTGGATTTTTCATCCGCAAAAATTCGGGAGCGGTCCACAACAAAGACTCTGCGAAACATGAAACGAAGTAATAAAGTTAGAGATTTTTGTTGTTAGAGAAGCGCGAAAATATACTCAAATCTCGATTGCTGTCATTAACGGATTGATTTATTAGTGAACGCAATCCATAATCCGTCAGTTTAACAACGAGTCGTCGATCTATCACACAATTTGTCGATTTCAGTCTTCCGTGAAATTCAATCGCACAGTTGTGTATGAAATTCATTCCCTCAACGATGTCGCTCAACAATGAAAACCGAAAAGGCCAATCAATATGAAACGCTTCGTTGTCGAGAAGATCCTTTCAGATTAAAAATTAAGATTTATTTGCTGGAGCAGACATAAAGATCGAAATACCCGTAAATTTCCTTTCTGTGCGTAATCAGTGATAACGAAAATGTGCGGTTCGTCAGGACACAAGCCTATGAAGCGAATTAAATTCTCGTGGCAATTCTCTTTCATATGTTTCAACTCCAAAAGGACGTTGCGATTCATTGACAGCCTACGAATGTTCAATGGTTTCACAGCTACTCTCATTCCCTGTGAGTGCACAACAAAATTCACTCTTCATTTATATTTGTTTGTCAACTATAATTACTTTAAAAACTCCCTTCTTTGCCTCTGTTTGCCATTTCGAAAAAGTGTTCGCAGCTTCGACAACAGTCAGCAAATTCGGTGTTGCGGTTTGCGTCGGTTTCTGCGGACTTAAAAAGTAATTCTGTCGCAATGCTGTCGATGCCTGAGCACTATTGTCTTCTCTCATGTCAAACGAACGTTCGCTGCCTTCAATTATATTTATTTCGTCCCAACGAATACGCCACCAGTGACTCGCTAATTCGGACTCGAGCTTCAATTTTCTGTCGAATGTATTTGTCAGTGAATTTACGGATACAGAACAGAATGCATTGAAATGCAAATGTCGAGTTTACGGTTTCGATCGAGTGAAACTTAAATTTAATATTACCATTGTTTTGCTTGTAAAACGATCAATTGAAAAACGAACGAAATTGTGCTCTCTCAAATGGATTACAAATTCGATTTGTGTCTGGGAAAGATTTAAATTCGGTTCTGTTTTATTGTGTTTGTTTAAAACAAAAAACTAGAGACAAGCAGAATTGTTAACCTATAAATCAATAGTGTGGCCGTAACTGTAATAATAAGCAGCGCTATTAGAATCAGTGCCGTAACGAGAATGTATCGAAGCGAGTCTGAAAGCGAAGGTGAAACAAGTGAAATTCGAAATCGGTGTCCATTCGCATCGACTTAACTGTCCGCTTCGACGCATTTGTCTCCCGCGAATCCACACAATGGCACGTCGCGAGGAGCACTTTTCCGTCCGTGAGGCCAGCTAATATCGCCAACTTTGACCAACGCTTCGCTTTCGTCGCGATACCCGTAAAAATTAAACACTGTTTTCATTTTCATCGTAATCGGATCAAAGTCGCTTAAAGTGTAGTCCGTTTCTTTGTCCCCATTTTCATTAAAATGTATGTCTCCACTGACATAGCCTTTGTATTTTTAATTTCTCATTTAAAATCGAAACAAAATTTGAAACAGAAACACTCACCCAAAAAAGTTCTATTCCACAGCTTTCTCGTAATGTAGTGACCGTCTGTTGGTTCGTGTTTCTCGGCAATCGTTTCATTCAAAGCTTTCGCGTACAATAAAACCGAATCATGAAATCCGGTGATTATAACGTTTATGTCATCCTCGTCGAATTTGTTGCTTTGCATCGTCGATCGAATGCCAATTTCTTCGACGAACGATTCGTAAGCTTCGCTTTGTGGAATGCGAACGGCAACCAACAACAATGATTCGTATATTATTTTTCTACTCTTTTTGTTTAAAAAGAACAAGAAAAATGTTCTCTAAGATTTGCAGTTTTATTTGCATTCGAAAAAGTGATTCAAAGATTTTTGAATAATTCTCTTTTTGCTCTGTTTTTTTAGGCAAGAAATATTATTTCGAAGAGAAACTTTATATTACTTTCACTGAAATGAAAGCGTTTTGAAAATTTCATTCTCGGTGTCTTTCAACGCAATACTGCGCTTTTAATGAATTTGAAGCAAAACTAAGTTTTGTAGTTAAAGGCAGAAAAGCGTACTTTGTTCTGAAGACGATTGTTTTCGATCCAGCCGAATGTTCGCATCGATTTGAACATATGAATCGCTATGAACACGTAGTCTCCATTTCCCATTCCGAGTCGATACGCTGTGTCCAAAAGTCTGCGAACAGTTTCTTCGACAGCGACAATTATGAATACTAATATTGTGTACAGTTTCATAATTGATGATTGATGACAAAATAAGTAAGAAAACTGTGAAAGCAGCGCAAAACAGCGATCGTGTATAATGTCTACCTCTCGCATCCTTTGACGACTCGATCAATAAATTCGTCAGATTTACTTTGTGTAAAGGCCTCGAGATTTCCATAGTTGTTAACGATATATTGTAATCCAAGCTTTGCTCGAATGTTTCTTGCAGTGAACGCTTAATAAGAGGAATGATTTGCGATGTTTCGTGAGTGATCATTACTGTGTGATGCCACGAGAAGTGCTTCAAAACTAATTTCACAAATACTCCCATTTTGTTCAATGAAATCGATAATCTAAATTGTGCCCATAATCGCAATGCATCAATCGATTACATTTTTACAAGAAACATTGAAACGAAATGAAAACACTATTTACTGACCTCGTCAGAGTCGAAAAATCAGTTTTGTTTGAAAATATTGAATAGAGTCCACCGGAACTAAAAATCGGTATATTCCAATGCGAAGCCATCCTGGCGACCGGATCTAGTGCAAGTCCGCACGCTGGTCCAATGAATGCAGTCACTTTTTTCATATAATACTCTTCCGCCGCAATCGCAACAGCGTGATTTCTGCTGCATTGATTCGAACCATTTCTGAACACCGGATCATCCCATTGAATTAGCGGATACATCCGTCTGGCTTTTTCAATTGCAATCTCCACGGATGGCTGCGCTAATTCCATACTGTACGGCAGTTCTGAGTCAGTTATGAATATTGAAACTATTCTAGCATTTGTCTCGCTACTCGTGTCTTTAATTTGAATTAAAATTAAACACAAGTAAACAACTTCTCGAAAGGAAAACATTTTTCACTCTCGGTAAATGTGTAGCAAATTGTGCACGACTTGTGTTCATTATTTGCGAGACAGACTAAACTTATGTGGAAATAAACATGAATGATACATGGACGCACACCCAATGGTAACTTTACTCTTACTGCTCATTAACAAAACAACTCTTTTATTTTCATCTTTATTCTCTGCTTGCATTCGTTGCAAATCGAATCCACCCTTCGTTGTGACAAACAATCGACAATTTATAAGTCCATTATATTCAATAGTTTTCCGAGAAATCGAAGAATCAATGCTCTGCGATTATTTGTGTAAAAACAAAAAAATGAAGCGAAGAAACTAATAAAACATTTGCTTTACTTTACTTTCAAAAGAAATGTTTTTTATTTGTTTGTCGTTCAACAGAAGTCCAGACATTGAATTAAAGAACAATTTTATTCTAGAACTAAAAGAAGTTTAATTTGTTATACTCTATGTTTGTTCAGCGAAATATTCGTTTAATTGTTTCATTAAATTGATAATTGAGAAGAAAAGAGAAAAAGAGAATTGCATTCATAATTCGTTTAAAAGTAGTGCAATTAGTTTGCATGCAATTGGCAATTGCATTTTGCAATTCGAAAGTACATGTATTGCGTTTCAAAAAGATAAGGTTATTATTACTGTCCTTCGAATGTAACTTTCGTGACACTTCAATTTGTAAAACAAACAAAATTGTGTGTCAAAATGTCTTCTTCAATGAATTGTACGCATTAATTATTAACTTTCAAATAGTGACTTGCGTTTATAACGAAAATGACTCGCACTGCATCCGAAATAAAATTTGGAGAACATCAATTTTAAAGAAACTTTATTTCGTGATTTGTATAATATGTAAATGCATTTTAAACTTGGAAACAATTATAAAAGTTGAGTTCAGAAATGAGAAATTGACTTTTTATATAAAAAAGCAAAAAATTGCAAAAAATGTGTCAAATATTGATTTTGAAGCAAGAAGAAGCAGTTCATTTCAAAAAAGAAATGCACAGAATTTATTAAACCGTAAATTCAATGATTTCTCACAGAAAGCATTGAGAATTGCATTCGTCTGACAAACATCCGCAGACTTCGAATTCAATCTGTTTCGTCTTCGATTCTCGGCATTCGTTTCATTCGAACGCCAAAAGAACTTTTCGATTCTTGCAGTTTATTATCGTTGTAAAAGTTCTGCAGCTTTTTGGTATTGCAGAGAACACCTAAATTAGAAAAAGCAGCCAAAAGTGCGAAAAAATATGTAACGCCGTGTAATAAAAATCGATATTTGTTTGCTTCGTAAATCCAGCAATTGTTCGCTTTCGCACATTTTGTCGGCCAAACAGCACACGACGAGTCACTGATTGCTTCGTAAATAAAAGGTAATGGCAGCCACGCTGAAAGTTTGAAAAAAGTGCTCTATTAATATACTGGTGCAGTGAACCTTTGAAAAGTGAATTTTACCGAAAATGGAGAAAAAAGTTTGCATGAAGCCGAAAGCGAATGTCTTGTCTTCGGGAATCACGCATCTCAGCGAGACCAGAGTATCGCCAGCAGTGAGCAACGAGTTTATTATTCCAAATACAAAGCAGACGAAGTAAAAGAAATAAAATGATTGCGAACAGTCGATTGCACAAAGACCACTGACAGCAGAGCCTCCTCCGAGGCACTTACAGTCGAAGAATCGCTGCAAGTCGTATTGTATGCGAAATTAGAGCTCATCATTTTTATTCAAACGTACCTCAGGTTTGTGAACTCTTTCTACACGGGAACAACCAGCGTGACAAGCTGAAAAAAGTTCTGTTGACCCATCGGACGAGCATACCGGCTGAAAAACTCTTTGGTTGCAATTGCAGTCCAAATTGCAGGGCGTTGTCATATAGTAGCTGTTGTCTACAATCAATGAGTCCAAATTGTCTTGAATTGCTGATTGAGGACAAGCGAAGAACATGTTTGCGAGTATCGTTTGTGAGACGAGAACGCCAATGAATAACATCATGAACAGCAGCCATTTCGGTTTCGGTTTGTATTTTGAAATTAAATATCCTCCGAAAAACATACCAAAACCCATCGGAAACAAATTCAAAACGACTGTCAAATAATGAATATTTATTGTAAGTGTTGTGCAACTAATTTAAAGGTCTGCAATGGTCTCATTAACGAAAGAGTCTGTTAGTAGTTTCAATGTTGTAATTAATGGTGAACAGTGTTCACAACGCAGAAAGAGTTGCAAATGGTTAATGTTTGATAACGTCTGTGTTTTTTCATTAAGTCGCAGACGAAAAACAGTGTTTGTATCGCTCGTCAAATTAATCAACAAAACCTTGATTTCGAGATTCACTTTCGCGCAAAGATTATCGACACTGCGAGCTTTTAAAACCGATGAATTTTGCACAGAAAGTGAATCGATTGAAAACTTTTAAAACGAAAGTTTCTAAAAAAACTCGTCTTTGGTAGTGTACTCGGCAATGTTTCGTTCGTAACGATTTCAAATTTTTATTTATTTGCACTTCGATTTCAAAACAATTTTCTTGTCTGAAAATGGCTCTGAAACACGAGACAAGCGTCGTTTAGCGAACGAACAGAAAACATTTTTGAACATTCGTTTGTGAAGAAAAAACGCTTTAATTGTGCTTTCGCAACGAGACAAATGAATGTGATACGAAACCTGAGAAAAAGTTGGCTTCGGATTGCGATTTGCGAAATTGAGCTTTGAAATATTTTTGCAAGTAAACGACGTAACCGAGACTAAGAATGCTCATCGTTCCTCCGAATGTCTTGTACAGCAAAGGTACGTTACGCAAAACACGTTTCGATTTAACCAGAAAACCTAAACAGTAAAAGAATCACAATTTGTTAAACTGAAAATAAATGCAGCGAATGTATTACCGGCGAATGTTCGAGGATCAATTGTTTGTGGATTTGGAAAAGTTGCGTTTCTGGAGTTCACTTTGAATCGTCGCGGAAAAAAGAAAAGTGGAAGCGAAGAGAGAAACAGAAATATTGCGAGTAAAAGGAATCCCGGCCACCAGGCACCGATAAATCGAGGATCTGTTCTCGCAATCTGAGGATCGTCTGAAATGTAATTTTAAAACAGTGCGAAACAAGTGATGCATTGCTCACAAAAAGGCTTTTCGTAAAAGAGTAAACAGATTGAAGCAAATCCGTAACCAATTACGGGACCGACGAATCTCATCGCCACTGACATTCCTTTTCATTGTTCACGAGTCAATAAACAATTAAACAAAACGTAAACATTTGTTGATAATTTCAGCTACAATACCGATGTAAATGGGAAAGTTGACTTTATCGACGCTGTCATCCAAATATGGAACACCGAGAATATGATAAGTACTGCGTCCAACTCCGTAAACAACGCTCGCCAAACAAAAGAGAATTATTGGAATAATTGTTGATATATCCTGGACATGATCTTCGGCACATATTTCAGAGTATTCAATTCTCTTGTCGCACAAATCAAATTTCGTTTGATTCGCCGGTGACAACAACGGATTTGACAAAAAGTGCACTGAAGCACCGTAAATGTAGTACGGAATTGTAAATAAAACGCAAGAAAGAGATACGAAAAATATTCCGATTCCTAGTAACGCCGGACGGTTATACCGTGAGCCGAAATAACCGACGAATGGTCCGATGGCAGCAGCTGAAATGTGGTTACACACGACAATAAATACGGATGTTTTGGGTGAGAATCCAAAACGTCGTTCGATTGTGCTCAATATTGATATTAAATAGACATAAACAGCTATTTCTAAATTACCCACGATTGTGTACACAACAACAAAAGAACGCGGATCTGAGAATTTACACGAAAACTTTTTCTTTTCGCTGGAATCGTGTGAAAAAGAATCGACACTGTTTATTACGTGAACAGGCATTTCAAGCACTTTCTCAACGAACACACATTTTCACATATAATTGATGCACTCAACTTGCAAACTAATATTTATGGATCACTCGCGACTCGAATAATCGAATAACACTCAATTATGAAATCCTTGAACATTACTTAAGTCAATATTTGTTCCTTGAGCAGCGATCAAGTAAGAGTTATACAATTCATGATTTCAGATGACACAAGAATGAATGAAATGATGACTTAATTAAATACTCGAACTTTCAGTTTTAACTGTTTATCGTCAAATTTTGCAGGAAGTGTGGCCTGCTTTTTAAATTGATCAACTGCTGCAGTCTAAACTCTGCACCCAATGTTAGCACTGTGAGTTTTAGCACAAACAAAACGTCACACGAATAATCTGTGACTGAAGATTTGATTGCTTGATAACTTATCAAGTTGTCAAAACCGAAACCAATTTTTAGGGTGAAAATGGGTTATATACTGTTGCGAAACGGTTTTAGATTGTTTCGGTCGAAATTAGGCACTTCGGCCAAAACCGAAATATCACAGCCCTATTGATAAGTTC
>NCKV01001383.1:0-10472 GCA_003675905.2 Leptotrombidium deliense
TTTACTGTTTACGCGCGAAAGACTGCGGTTTGCTTTTTATACATTTTAGAGGTGAAGGAACATTATGCATTCCATAATTAAAATAATAACTCTGCAATCACAATTAACGTGTATGTCGATTATTTTCGTCGCGAAACCATAAAAATATTTTTACTTTTGTTTGAGGATTACAGCCGCAAAGCATGTTAATTTTTATCGCTTATGAATTGTAATTATTCGAAATAAAGAGCTGAGTAACTGTGAAACGATGATTTCGAATGAGAAATTCGTCACTTTAATTCAACTGTAATTTGGTGGCAATTGAAGGTTGGCACACAAATTGTGCACAATTTTAACGTTTTCGCTCCACACGAATGAGAACGTATGACTTTTCGAGCATTTTACGTAATTGATTAATCGTTGAAATCGAGTTTATTTATTTGTGAGAAAAATGTATCGTTGCTTGTAAACAGAAAACAAAATTTTGCGATATTTATGTAAAGCAGTCAGCCTCGAAGTAAACTTTCAATTCAATTCACTTTCTCGAAACCATTCATTTTTTATTTTAAGTACTTTTCTTTCCAAATAATCTTGAAAACACGAGATATTCAAGTTTCATTTATTCATATTGAAAGAACAAAAAATACATGAATTATGAAAGAGTTGACTGGTAAACACATGCAATGTCAACTTCAATTTCACGTGTTTTATTCATTCAATGAGATTTCATATTTTTAATTGTATACGAATACAAATGTATATAAAATGCTATTTATATCATTGTTTCCACACTTTGAATCGCATTTGTTTCACGTCAACGAAAATATGGTTGCGAAATGTATCACATTTTTGTGCAAGTTCTATTTGAAAACATTGCACTCGTCGAAACATTTCAAAATTTTTGCACAAATGGTGATTTATTGTTATAGAAATTCTGACATGCTTTCGATAAGTAATATTTTTCGACTGTTTTTCACTGTTCGATAACTCGCAAAAAAATCAAGAACATAGAACGGAGAAGGCCTCGTACGCACTCTTTAAAAAGCTTATAGTTCACAATTGTTTGTCTATCAATCAAAATGTTTCGTAACAAATTTTTTCACTGTTTATTAACTCTAAATAGCGTCACAAGTGTATTATTTTTTCAAAAACTCGTGTTTCGATAAAACTGCGTAAACAGTCGAACGAGAAAATAAGGCCAGTGTATCGAAGTTTAACGATCTCTTATTTAGCAATGTTTGTTTGTTGCACATTTTCCCGAAACTTTGAAAATGTGAAAAACTTTTTTGATATTCTTTCGTTGCCTTCGGTTCACAAACAAGAACCGACACTTTCAGTGAGCAATCATTTCGAAAGTTATTAGTGAGTTACAAAACAGCGAAACTAATGTAACCTCAACAGCGAATAATCGAGTTGTAAAACGGTAATTAATTATAATAATTACGAGATACTTTTGTATTGGGTTTTAGGAGGCGAATCGATCACGTAACGTTCTCAATTTGCAACTGCTCACAATTCAGCCTTCAAAAGCAGTCACAATTGAATTGAGAAAAAAAAACACTTTATTGTTATTGCTGAAAATAGTTTTCGTTGACAAAAATTGTCACATTAAAAAGAGAATGATGAATGCTTCATTTCATTCATATTTTTTGTTTAATAATATCCTAATTTTAAATTTGATGAACATTTATCTTTAGAACGAAAAGTTGTAAGTATTAAAGCGAATAATGTTTCATTACACGATCTCAATAATCCGAAACACTTGTGAACAAACGCCAGAAAAATGATCGCATTTCAATGAAATTGATTGTGTAAAAATGCTTTTGATGTTAGCGGAATAAAAACAAGATACCGATGTTTAAAATGCATTCAAATGCTAATGTCACCGAAATAAAAGCAAACACAGTCGAGGTTGCAAATATCGCACAATGTTTTTTTACGTTTGAAGAACATTCATCAAGGATAACCGAGATTTCGATTCAATTTATCGTTACTTAAACGAGTTAACCTATTTAAAGTGTCATACAGGTATCAGGTTGACTGAAGCTATCATTTATTGAATTAACAATCATCAAACACAGTCTTCTGAGAACATTTTACATAAGAAACGCGTTTGCAATGATTTTATTTTGAAGAGCAATTTATTAAATTTGAGGGTTAAAAATAATCGGCATTGAAATCTAAGTTTACAAATGTCTGTGCTGCTGAAATATGGTATTGAGATATAATTAACGGCGGTGGTATATGGTTTCACAAAAAATATTATGATTTCAACGTCGTAGCTTTCTAATTTGAAGAACACACTTCAGACATTCATCACTTTTTTGTTTCGCTTTTTATTACAACTTACAATTATTATTGTGCACGACGTTGAATAAGGAAAGTGAATTAAAACACATAATATTCAATCAGAAGCGACGAAGTAGACGAAAACAGGAGATTTAAACGAGACGTGAATGTTCAAAATGAACGTTATCTGAATTAGGAGTTTTCAATTACGTTCTTTTCCTCAGAATTCTCATCAAAGTTTAATAAATTGTTTTTAGGTGTTTTTAAGATGAAATGAAATATTAGCTTCACTTTCGATACGAAGAGAATAACGAAATGGCACAAATTTTGGAAACTCTAATTGTCAGTGCATTTCGGTTTCGGTTAAATTAGACATGCATTTGGATGAGGATGCATTTGCATGCATTTAGCAATTATTCGCGTTTCGTTTGTTTTGCAAATGCAACAAAAATAAAAGAAACACTTGGATTGCATAACAGATAATAAAACAGTGAGTTTCTGTAATTTTGTGAATGCAGTGATTACTGTTTTGTAATCGTCTTGCTTTAAATTTGCTCACAATTTTCGTTTTCAAGTATTATATTCAGTAAACGAGTATATGTGATATACACTGAATATAATTTTCTAGGAAAATGCACTCAATTTGTATATTACTTGAATTGCGGACAATAAAGAAGTTGCCAAGTATATATTTTCTCAACTTTGCAGAAACAGAGAAGAGAAAAAAGAGACAAAGAGAGGGACACTTTTTTTATAAATCGTTTTTTGGTTTCGAAATGAAGAAAATACTAAAGTTTTTATGAGTGTTGTAAAGTGAGTTGAAAGCGAGAAAGACATGCAGTCTGTGAGTACGCAGCTTTAATTTTTTAAACTTCGCTGTCCAAAGTGTTGTTCACTGTTCTATTTGACCAGGTTTCAGAAAATGTGTCCATCAATATTTATAATACTTTTGCTACTTTTGCAGCACACATCAAACTAAAGAAGACAATAAATTAAGGATATTATATCGACACTTTGAGCACACAGTACTCTGTATACTTCATTAATACCCGAATCAGTCTAGACGTGTCCACAAAAACAGTGCAATGTAAATTTAATTGTCGCTGCTCGCGATGAATACATTATTTGAAATTCGAATGTGCGCTTCACAAAGCATGATTCATTGCGATGCTTGCCATGTTCAAAAGAACATCTGAAAGACACTAAATGTGCACTTTTGTGGCTTCATCCATTTGTCTCACAAATAAGTGCGACGACTGTGCAACATTTACCATAATTCAATATTTTTTCTCCATATCCTAATTTTTACACTCTGAAAATTCATTTCTAATCCGATATGTACAACGCATTGTGTACTCGACTTGAAATATACTTCTACACATCGGTACACTGAACAATCGAGAATGATGTCTTTTTTCGACTCAAGAAAAGAAAGATCACATTTATCTCAAGTGCTTTACTTGAAATGCGATTTATTTGAATTTAATTATTAAAAATTATAAATGTAAATTATTGTTCGAGAAGATTTTTGATAAATGTGTTCAATCACTTGTTTTCACGCCTTAAAGCAAAATGTTTACAACGAATGTTTCACGAAATTGTTGCACACTGAAATGAATAAACAAGTATTTGCAATTGAATTTTAAAAAATGCAAATCAGTGAATTACTGAAACAGACTGAATTAACTTCGGAAATGTACTCACAAGGTACTTTTTCGTCATAACGATAAAATTGCATAACACTTGTGTTGATTTATTTATATTTGCGATGAAATCGAAAAGTTGACAAAACAGTGAATTATGGGATGCGAACTTATTGGAAGGTGAACAGCATCGGCCGTTAGCCAAGATGGAAACGGGGAAAAGGGCTTTTGTGCTCTAATTTGTATTCTATTCAGCGTTATTTACTTGAAAATAATAACGAAAAACACTTTTGACATTTGAAGAGAAAAAGATAAGAGAGAAAGACGTTTTCATAATCGATGTACGCAATTTAATTAAAAGAAAATGTTTTTGAAAAGCAAAGAAAAGAAGTGAAAAATAAGTTTCAATAAAAGTAAATGTTTCGCAGTGTAATGAGAGAATAGAAAAAAAAATAGAATACTTATTGTAAAAGTCTGCGCAAATTATGCTTAACGGAAAAGATTGTAAAGTGATTCGTAACGACGAAATAATTGATGAAAAATTAAAGATACAGAAATGCGTCCATCGTTAAGTGAGAGTAATTGCAATGAAAGAACAATGTGACACTGAAGACGGCATTCAATTGCGTACGAGTTTCATTTTCGTTCGTGAGTTATGAAACAAATTTATCACATTTTGCAAACATAAATCAAAACTTTGAATTATTCAATAGACGTGATTATCGTGTAAAGATCTGAACAAAAAACGGTTAACCTTCGTTTCAGTGTTGCACTCGCTTCGAAAATATATCGAAACATGCTCACAATTAATAAAATCAAGCTGACTGTCACTTTCCGTGACCTGTTTCGTGTGATTTTGTGTGACAAATCTTATGTTCCTATCGAGTCCGAAAAAGCAACCAAAATTGTAATTAACGTGAAATTATGGAGACAAGCAAAGTGACCATTTTCAGCGAACACTCCAACAACAAAAAACGAATAAACGTCACTCGCAATATTCCCACAGTAATGAGAATATAACGTGAATACTTGTTTCAATTGTTTTGAAACGAAAATTAACCAATTTAAAAGTCGCATTCAGTGAAGAAAAATGAATGAGTTTGTCCTTCGAAGCATTTCAAGCAATTAAACACATTAAACACAATTCATCCGCAATTCAAAGAAAAGAGATGTTTTCGAAGCGACAACACTTTTGTTGCAGGACTGTTAAATTGTTATGCAATTGTTGTGATTGAACATAACTAGCATGAAAGCGGCAGCCGCTCTTTTTGCCGCTAACTGCATTGTTTTTGTATCATTTTTTGCGGCAAACCATTGAACACATGCCGTCATTGTCTTTGAAAACACAGGATTCACAGGTAATTTACACACAACTGGAATTCCAAATGAATTAATGCTCAATTATCAGACGTCCTTTGTGACCGCTATCAAAACACCTCGAACATTGTAAGGTATAATTTATAACCACTGATTACCGGCGTTTTTTGGCTTTTTACCAGAAAAAACTGCAACTTTCGTCTTTGTTCAACAACCAAAACACTCAAAAAAAAAACTTTCCTCAAAAATGAAGTTGACTTTATGTTTTCACAGTAAACCGCGATTCAAAATAATTGAATGTAAAGACCAATTTAAAGACGTAAAAACTTAAACGAAACCAATTTAACCTTTTATTGGTTTCAAATTTGAAAGCCTACATTTTTCGTGATTTACAACGTTTTACAAAAAAACATATTATACAATAATGATAATGTAAATGCAAGAAATTTTTCGTTTGTCTGGCATTTCACATTGTCGGTAAATTCTACAAAAGTTTTTGAATTTGCATTTCAAATAAAACAAGGTAATGAATGCACAATGATTTCGTCATTTGCGATTTATGTGCAAAGATTCACGTTCAACACTAACTTGCATACATACTATTCTCATTCTCTCAGTTTTTTATCTGCAAATCAGCAGTAAAAAAGGATCAATTAGCCTTTTTGTGTGAAACTTTCCGTTAGAGACTTTTTTTGACTTTAAATTTCTTTTACTTTATATTCAACAAATCTACTCTTTTATGATTCTAAACACTTTTTTGAGTCTTTCGTCGCTGAATTACATAAAAAGTGGAAACAGAACGAAGTAATTGTTTAATTGCTACTTAAGTTTTCATTATAATTGCGTGGCAAAGAAACGCTTGAAACGGTGATTCTTAGAAACGATTTCATTAAAAACTTTTTGTTTGTTTTTTCGGTACATTCGCAACACGGTAAAAACCGAAACAGCTTTCGAAGGAATCACAGTTTATTGCATTTGCATGCGAATCGGAAATAACAGAAATTCGTTGGCAAAAAATATTCACATTCTGCCAGCAGATAAAGAACAACGAGAAACGAGGAAACAGTTTATGCATCGTTCAAAACTCATCAAAACATTGATTAGTTGTGTGCAACGAGAATTTGCTTTTTCAATTTTCAAATGCGTCTTCAAATTGACATTTCACATATTCAGCTTTCGTTGTTTTAAAATAAAAAGCGAAGAAAAAATTGACTGCATTTCTGGTGTAATTTGAATTACTATCAGAGCAAACACTTGTTAATCAAACTCATTGCAAAACGATTATTATTCAATTGCATTCATTATGAAATCGTTTGTTTTCATTTGTATTTCAATTTAACGGGTCAACGAACATTCATTTCGCTTTCGTTTCATTCATTTCAAAACAAATGCAGTCAACAAACGCTCGATTTTAATTAATAATAATTTAGGAAAATCAGTTTCGCATTTAGAACGCATCGAATTAG
This sequence comes from Leptotrombidium deliense, assembly GCA_003675905.2. Classification (NCBI taxonomy): domain Eukaryota; kingdom Metazoa; phylum Arthropoda; class Arachnida; order Trombidiformes; family Trombiculidae; genus Leptotrombidium; species Leptotrombidium deliense. The sequence goes on from NCKV01001383.1 coordinate 6,695, forward strand.
TTGTGTAACCGTAAGACTTTCCCTGTGAAACGAAGCATTTATCTACTTTCCAGAAACGCATTGTCTACAAACATACAGTGCACAACGAAAAAGAAGACGTTCACTAAAGAATTGCGTTATTAAATTTGATTAAATATGCGATTTCAAAATCTAGTTTTCATTTAAATTTTTTAAAATTCGTGTTTAACGAATTCGCAGTTTTCAATGCGAATTGAAATGTAAATTTTCAAGTTCACGAATGTATGTTTGTTTTTAGGTTAAGTGTGCAACAAAATGTGTACAAATTTAAACATTGCATTCATCAGGAAAACATTGAGTTATTTGCATTGCAATCTCACGATTCAGTTTGGAAGAAAAGACAAACACAATGAAAATGATTGTTGGATGGCGAGTGTAACAATTATTTCTGTAATCTTTTGTCGTGAATCGCAATAAAAAAACGTTTTCTCGTAAATAACAGACAATTGAGTCGCAATCACAGAAAACGGTGACACAGTGTTTGAATGAGCGGCGAGTGATTAAATATTTGTTTGTAACCGTGAACTGAATTTACTTTCAATGATTCGTTGCATCAACAGCCTTTCCTCAGAAATGCGCAACGAACAGTGATCGATTGTGTCGATTGTCAATATTTTGACCTTAACTCAGAGGCGTTTTCACTTCTTGTTTCGCTTTTTAAAATACTTTTTTAAAATAATATGTAAATGTAATGAAAGGCGAGGTGTAAATACCGTTTCGAATGCTTCCCTGACTTCTGGTAACAAATGCAGAAAACAAGTGGTAAACAGTACTCCACCTCCGAAAAAGAGTAAAAACGAAATCATTTTTTCAGTAAACGTTGTCGAGTTGCTTGAATTCGATGCGTGCAACGCTCTCTCAGTTTGTTCGTCGCCGTCACCACTAACATCTTCGATTTCGCAGTTCGAACGTCGGGAGCGAGAACCGTTTCCATTTGCATTTGAAGACCGACGAGCGATCAACATTGGAATGTTTCCGCATGCAAACGTGGTCACAAACAATATAAACATTGTTATGATCTGAACGGCCAAAACAGACACCATTTCTTGCTTTGATGGACACGATTCTATGATAAAAACGAATTGGGACACTGATGAAATATAAACGCTGTTTCTAATTTTTTTGAAAGTGTCACGAAAACAATTAAATTACAACACAATTAAAACAATGACATTTTCTTCTGGCGGCAGTGATGCACGAATTTTATCGATAATTTTTGCCTGCTTTTCGCGATCGACAAGCACTGATAAACGCATTTGTGACGCTAAGGTCGAAGTAAAGTGTTTACTTTGTAATTAATGATGTATAATTGAGGAATTAACAATTGTAAATATCGAAGACTGACGAGTATATCATTAGACTCTGAAATAACAATAATTGAAGGCCTAGAATAATGTTAGTGCCATGATAACTTCTACAGCTCCACAGATATTAACCACAACAAACATGAATGAAAAATTAGATTTTTGTTTACAAATTTATAGTTGGTTCATTCAAAAACGTTTGCATATATAACGGGTTAACAACACGGGTGTCTCGTCTCATGTGTGTCTTATGCAACTGACCCTGCGAATCGTTCCGACTATATCGATAATGATGACCACGACAAATAACTCAGATTTACACTAAACAATTTAAAAGTGGCGAGCTTCATTTTGAGGCTCTACGTAAGTCTAAAAGAGAAATTACGAGCATCGCCATTTAAATATTTTAGTTTAATTTGTTACACGAAAAAATGTCAATAAAAGCGTGATTTACTTGTTCAAAACTTACTTGACTGCCATCTTTCGATCTTAAGTAATATTGATATCACTTCGAAACAACAGAGATCGCTGCATTCGTAACGTGAATCGATTAGAATTTGTTCTCAGTGCTGCATTCATTGCTATAGATTTTGCTTTTGAAGTTGCTATATTTAAATTTCGGTGTCATTATTTTCACTGTCAGATTATTTTACAGCTGTCTCAATCTAAAATAAACAACACTTGGAAATTATCAGAGTCATTATTGATGCTAAAATGTTTATAAGTGTCTCACGTCACAAAGTTCACTTTGTTTTCAGAAACTTTCAAACGAATGCATTCAAAGTTGTCAAACAAAAAGATAATTTGTCCGCTGTTTTAATGAAAAAGGAGACGCTCCTTTTGCAACAAATGCCACTGCCGGAAAATCCAACAAAAAATGGTAAAATCAGCATTCATTTCATGCTTATTTAACAAATACTTCACGAACTTTGCTCACTTTCAAGAGAATTTAACTTCACAGTTCACAAACATACATGTACATGTACTTCTTATACAAATATCTTTTTTGGCATCATAAACACATAATTTTGCATTTTTGCGCTTTGCTGTGTAATGATTATGAAACAGGTTTGCATTGAATGTGATTTGCAATTTTATGGCGAACAACACTCTTTGCGAAACAATTTGTTGCACAACTTGTTCCGTTGCAACATTCCTTTCGCGAAAAGTAACCACTTACAACAAAATTCATTGCTCTGAAAATTAAAACGGCAAACATCTCATACTGACAAATTTATCACTTTTGTGCCACGAAAGCTTGTGTTGTTCGAGGAAAATAATTGTGCTTTGAAAAAGTGTCTGTCATTTAAATTACAGTTACGTCATTTAAAAATTTGATAATCAAATTGAAAGGCAAACAAAGCTTTGTGGAAATTTGATAGCAGCCTGATTTTAATTTTCGAAATTGAAAAACGTTCACAAAGTTGAGATTGATTTATTTGCTTGAACACGGATCGCTCGTAGTTTACAATCTTTTCGTACGATTTGACGTCAAATAGTCGAGAGTCGAAAACCATTTTGTTCTTTTTTAGTCTTCGTAAAATGCCAGAAAAAGATAATTTGTCCGCTGTTTTAATGAAAAAAGATGTGCTACTTTTGCAACAAATGCCACTGCCGGAAAATCCAAAAAACGATGGTAATATTTTGTCCATTTACTCTCACCATTTTAGCAGTGTGAGAAAAGTCTGTAATGTAAATATTAAAATGCAAGTAATTTTAACAAATCAATTTTTAATTAGATACAGTTGAGTTATTTTGTGAGATTTTAATTTTCCACGAATTAATCGAAAAATGTTGAGCAATATTTTTTGTTTTTTAGAAGTGTTGTTGGCAACACACACAGTTGGAATTTGTGGCTCAGATGTGCATTACTGGACCCATGGACGAATTGGAAACTTTGTGGTTGAAAAACCAATGATTTTAGGCCACGAAACCAGTGCGACAGTAGTTGCGGTCGGCGAGAACGTCAAACATTTAAAACCTGGTGATAGAGTTGCCACAGAACCGGGTGTGCCATGTCGGCAATGTAATTTTTGTAAAGAAGGAAAGTACAATTTATGCGAAAATATATTCTTTTTTGCGACCCCTCCTGACGACGGAACTCTGACGCGATTTTTCAAACATCCTGCAGATTTCTGTTTCAAGTTTGTTTATCAATTACAATTACATTTTGCAACACTACTTTATTTAGACTTCCTGACCATGTTTCCTATGAAGAAGGGGCACTATTGGAGCCGTTATCAGTTGGAGTGCATGCTTGTAAACGAGCAGGAGTTACGGTTGGAAGTGACGTATTGGTTTGTGGTGCTGGTCCAATCGGACTTGTGACAATGTTGACAGCGAAAGCATTCGGTGCACGTAAAGTTTGCATCACAGGTTTTGCGGCTCACTTAACAATTATAAATGATTAATTTTGGCATTTTAACACTTAGACATAAACGAGGCACGTCTGCAAT
>NCKV01001385.1:0-10472 GCA_003675905.2 Leptotrombidium deliense
AGTAGACCCAGAAAATTTTGAATAACATTATAACTATGTAACATAGAAATGTGAAAATTTCACAGACTATGCAAACAACATTGCTCAAATGAGCAGATACTATATACCGCAAAAATTTTAGATCTTCGAAAAAGTATTCAAAATCTTCATTTTACACAGACCTATGAAGCTAGTAATGCCTATGAAGTTTAACTATAGTTCTTTTACAAATCGTATACGCACATGTTTCAATGTTGTGTGAAACTTTCACAGTTCTAGTTTTGTTTAATAAAAAGTTATTAAAAATTTTCCGGGTCTACTTTATCTTTAGACACACTGTATACAAATATTGGTTGATATGTTTATTTGTTATTGTAATATTACAAAATCAGCAACTCAATGAGTTTAAATTCCGACACCGTACAGCTCCGCGGAATTTCCGCGTAACTCCGTAAACTCCGCTTCCGCAGAACTTGCACACCTGTAGTGTGAATACCCCTGTAACAATGGATTTTGTTTATAATTAGCAATCTGTGATATTCATGTACCCGCAGGACTGCCAATTACTATTTACGCTGTGTTTCTTCGCTGAAGTCTAAAATCAATTCATCAAATTTGCCGAAAAGGATTTCGTGTAGATTACTTTTCTATTTATATACAAATGTATTTGTCACTTCTTGAAACAATTGAGAATAGGTTCTGTAAAACCAAAGTAATGAAACGTAAACGCTGTACATTGCACAACACACATAGACACATGTATTGTGCGTACTTCTTTATCTCTTATGTGCATACATTTTATTTCATGTAAAGCTTAAAATTTTGACTAATTAACCTTTCATTAATTAATATTTGCGATGTTAAAAGGAGTGGAGCTTGAGTTTATTGTTAAAACTCAATTAAAACATGGAAAAATGAAACAAAAAGTTTGGAAATTAGTTAATGATGAGGACAAAAAGAGCAAAGTTTAAATCATATTGACGCAAACAATGTGCAGCAATGAGTGAGTGTACATTTCTGCGAAAACATGAATTTTACATTACATTCAATGCGGTGTATCAGTATTTGAAGCGATATATTCATTTTTGTTGCTTGTTGCTACATTTAAGCGGCTCCCGCGTTCTTTTCGACTCAACTTTATACGAAATGTGTTACATTCTAACTTGAACGCAAACGTCTACGCGATTACAAAAATTTTCTTCATTTTTACGAGTCGACGAAATCGTTGAAATAACCTAGTTTCACACAATCTCTGAGGAAGAGAACTTTTCCACAGTTTCGCTGATAAAATATAAGTTCGGTCATTAATTGCGACAAGCAAAAAAGTTGATTGAGTTTAAGTGTAGAACCGTTCCGTAACCGTTACTTAAACTTTGTGAGATAGTGCGATTGTTGCCGCAATTATCGCGTGTCAAACCTTAAATTGGCAGCGTAAACGATTCGCGCGACAAAAATTTTAAATTAATTGACAAGCGAAGACAACATCTGCCAATGTTTTCACTGCTCGTTTCGCGGTGTTACTTTGTATATAACGTAAATCACATTAACGCGATTATGTAACGAATGGTGTACACGTTCTCAAAGAGCAGTACTCATTAATTCGTATTTGTGTTCATTGAAAAGCAAACCAATGTTTTTACGGAAGTTGATGTTGAAATGCACTTCTCTCTGTTTTCGCAACTTTTTCTAATCTAATTTTCTATTCTCAATGAAAATAATATTATTCTGAATCACTTTCGCTTCAAAGGTTCTGTGAATGAATCACGTTAGTTGTTTGTTTATTAAACTTTTCGTTTTGTTTCATTTTGTAAACATGTTTATCAATATTTCGCGCTACTTGTGAATTGTCAAACTGGAGCCGCTTACGTAGTAATAACCAACGAGTGGTGTTCATCCTACGCACTCAAATATATTCTGCTCGCAAATTGATCATCGCTTCGCTGACAATTGAAGCAAACAAACATTTCACTGGAAATTAGAGCAGAGAAACAGTTCTTGACGAAAACAGATGTAAATGCAAATGAAGCTGTGAAAGTTTGAAATTAGAATTTCGGCGTGAATTTGCGAATTGCGATTGTTAAGAATGTGGCGATGAATTCGAGTGAACAGATTTCAATAATATAAAATATAATTGAATGGAAATACGGTTTCATTTGAATTGGTTTCCGAAGCATTAAGCTTTCAGATCACAGATCGTTTCGCTGCTCTTTTCTTCATTGATTTTCGACACGAAAATTGCGTTCAAAAATAGTTTCTCGCATTTTTCGCGTTGATAAATATACCGACGAAAAGAAGCAGCATTCGTTTCAATCTTCTTTATTGGCACACGTTTTGAAATTCAATTTTTTAACAGAAAATGTATTAAAACATGTGCGAACAATGAAAACATCGCATATTTTTAGCGTCTCGCAAAAAGATAAAAGTATTTCTTATGAAATATTCATTGATTTTTGCAGTAATAAATTAAAGTTTCGAAAAGTAAACAATATTCAAATTTGAAACAAAGATACATTTGTTATAGAAAGTGAAGCGTTTGCAACATTTATTAAAATATTTTTCTTTTCATACAAACAAACGAATCTTTTTGTTGCAGGAAAAGTTTTGCAAAAAGTTTCTCAACTTTTTATAAAGAAAACAGAGAATAAATTTACACTGAAAAGCGTTGATATGTTAGGATGTTATGTACTTCACTTTAACATTCACGTACACTCGACTTCACTTCGCACTGTGCACTGAATATATTCGAGTTTATTTTCAGAAACGAATAAATGCTTAGATGAGAACGAGAGAACAAATTTTCGAAGCAAAGTTAAACAGTTTTATTTTTAAAAGTTGGCCAAATATTACGAAACACACTTTTACTTACACTGTTTCACTACATAACAGTGTATTCGACTTTAAACTCGGAAACCTATCTTCTGCTTAAGTCGCTGCCAATTCAATCAAGCGCACTTCTTTTCTGCCTGTTTTTCGTTTGTTCAAAATTTTCTTTTACTTCTTTCGTTTCGGATTTAGTTACTCTTTTCAAAATATCACTGATTTTGTAATCGTATTTCAGTCAATCAAAAAAATTTATTCAAAGTAAGTTCATTTTCTCATTTCGATGCAAACAAATCATTTCATTTGATTAATGAAATACGGTAAAATTGCTCGTCACTGAAATTTTATAACAATTTATTTATTATCAAACATATTTAAACGTATTTACATAAAATTATTAGTTAATAAGTAATTACAATATACAAGTTTACAAATTTTTGTGATAATAAATTTAAAAACACAATTATTCAGAATTTAATCATTTGTAAACATAAGTAATAAAATTATTCAAATTATTGGAAAATTGATGCAATAATTATGCAAAAATTGAATGTCATACTTTGTGTTTACATATACAGTGTACAGTGTACTATAAACATAAACCGTGAAGTAAAACTTTGATAATAATAGCAGTTGCATTGAAAATGGAAATGTTATTATCGTTACTTTAAAGTTTTCTATACACAAACTGCAACGCATTCAAATGAATTACGTATTTATTACACATGATACACTTGCCGTTTTGCAAATTAGATGTGCGATGATTATCCGATGGCTGTAATTGATCAGGCGACGAAATGCGTGAAATCACCGTTCACTGAAAGCGAATTTCAGTACACATCAGTGGGTGATTGTTTACTTAGCAGACTTCATCAATGGGGCAACAAAGAGATACTTGTAAATACATGAATACTTGCTGTAATGCTTTATTGAGCGCTATTTACGAAAGCAGTAATTTACAGATTGATGTCGCGTCTGGTCGTAAATGGACAGCAAACACTTTGCGAGATATGGTTATTCATGTCGCAAATGTGCTAATAAACGAAATTGGACTGAAAAAAGGACAAGTTGTCGCATTTTATTGTCCGAACAGCGACTATCACGTAATATTGCAATTGGCTGTATTGGCTGCTGGTGGAATATATACTGGTTGTCCTAATGGACTGAAATACAGTTGAGTACAATTTGAAATGTCAAACTTCGTAAACATTACATTAGGAGAGATAACGTCACAAGTGTTGGCAATTGATGCCAATTACTTGGTCTGTTCCTCTGACGTCTTGGAAACAGCGGAAAATCTAAGAGCTAATTTTGACGTTTGGGTAACTATGAAATTACAATTAATTGCGAGTCTGAGCTCGGCTTCTTTTCATTGCGCACAATAAATCGTCTAAAGAAAGTGATTGTCATCGACGCCGATGAGTACATTCAATTTCCGCACAACAATATATTATCATTTAAAGTTCTAATGGATCTGAAAGACACTAGCGAAGTGAAAATACCGATTCCCTGCGACGTCGACAAGGATATTGCTGCATTACTGCCGTCGTCTGGAATTAAAGGAACACCAAAAATGGTTATTCGAACGCATAAAAATCTGTTGCATTTTTGTCTAACCCTGCTTCATCCCTCGATTCAATTTTTAAAAGAGGATGACACCACAATTGCGTATCAACCGATGTCTCTTCCTTTGGGACAAACAGTCGTTTGGTCGGCATTAATGCTCGGCGCAAAAATTCACGTACTCACTGCATTCGACGCAGAAAAGTACGTAAATATTGCAGCCGAATCAAAAATGCGAACCGCTTTCTTTATCCCGTCTCACGTCGAAGCGGTAATCGACTACTCAATTCGAATGCAGAAGGAATTGCAAATAAAGCACATCGTAACGATGGGATCACATTTTTCTTCGTACAGCGCTGATCGTGCGTCTCGTCATTTCAGATTGGAATCGATTCGATGCAGTAATTAATGTCAACGATAATTGTCTTGCGATTAACCGCCTTTTCAATATTGATTTTCAGTTTACGCAATGATCGAGGCTGGATTCGTAACTATTGTGCAAAAGGGTGTACGCAGTCCAACTGGCGTTGGAATCCCAGCGCCTGGAGTCGCTGTTAAGATTATGTCACCTGACACCGGAGATGTGATGACTTCAAACCAAATCGGCGAAATACTCGTTAAAAGTTCACAAGTTACTCCAGGTTACTACAAAATTGAATCTGGTTCGTATTTCGACGAACAAGGCTTCTTCAAAACCGGTGATTCTGGTTATTACGACAAAGAAGGAAACTTTAAAATAACAGATCACTACAAAGAATTAATTAAATGTGACGGACAACAAGTGGCTCCCGAAGAACTTGAATCGTTGCTCAATTCACACTCATCTATTCAAGAGGCTGCAGTTGTTGGTGTTTCAGACGAAAAACACGGACAAGTGCCAAAAGCGTTTGTTATTCTCAAACCACGAATGTCGGTCACACCAGAAGATATCGATGATTACATGCGTGACAAGGTTGCCGATTGGAAACAATTGCGTGGAGGAATTGTGTTCCTCGAAAATTTGCCGAACACACCGACTGGCAGTGTTGACAGGCGACGTCTCTCTATTTATTAAAAAATCGAATGAAAAACTTTTTTCCATTAAAACCCAAAGAAAGCGACGCACTGATGACCAGAGTGTGCAGCTAATCACACTTTAGAAGATTTCCAGTCGACAATCAACTATTGTATTCGTTTCAACTGTAATCCTATTTGAAATATAATTTCCTATTAAACTTGAAAAATGAGTTGAGAACTGAGTTAAAAGTTATTGAATTCTTTTATTTCGAGAAATAAAAGTTAGAACTGTTTTCGCCGAAAAAATATCTTTACGAATGAAGAAAGAGAATTTTGTGTTCAAAATCATAAATCAAAGAGCAGATCGTTGCGATATATGTTGTCGTTTCGAACATATTTTCTCTGGTATTCATTTCACTTCTCTTTCAATGTTTCACAGAGGACAAAGCGAATCAAAAGTGGTTCACATTTGAACCGCAAGCAGAGTGTTCAGAGTGTTGCAACTCGAACTTTATCGAATGTCCATCATTCGCAGCGAAAGTGAAAACATTGAAAAGATGCGAAGTGAACGCGTAAGGCAAACGTCATCGTTTTATGGCTAATTTCATGCATTAAACAGTTGTGAAGCGCGTTTTTATTTGCAAGTTTCTAAAAATAAACCGAAATTTAGTTTCATTGCTAAGCGATTCTCGGCTCAAAGTGATTGCGTTTGAATTGCACACTGGAAATAACAAATAATAATAATAATTACGGCGTTTCAAACGAACCAAAGAACGAAGCGTTTCGTGTGTTGACATTTGATGTGCGACAAGAAATCGATTCATTTTGTAATTCATAATTCGTAATATAATATTTTGTTGCACTGTTGCAATTCATTATTATTTGCGAGCTGCGAAAACAATTATATTTTATTTACGCATCGCTTATGCGCTGTGATTATCATTTTGCTGTTTAATGAACAATAATAATATTTTCTTTCCGTAATTAAACATGTTTTGTGAATACATATTGCTTGTAAGAGAAAAACGTACGTTTTTGCGATTCGCGTAATTAAAAAGCGAAGCAAGTTTATCTTTAAAAAGATATGTCACAATGTTATTTCGATTCGATTGCATAGAAATTAAGCTAATTATTAGAGTTGCACTTAATTAATTATTTAACATTTTTTGTAAGTATATATATTTTTTCGCTTAATCTTCTTTCAAAGGTTAAAGATACTGTTTTTTGCATAGTATAATTTTCATAGAAAAAGGAAGTCAACGAAGTATTTTGGAATGAAGATAAGTTTGCTTGATTTTAGTAATTAATTGAAGTAATCGATTAAAGTACAGCTTTGCATGAAATGTTGTGTTTTGCTTCCCAAATGAGAACAAACACAATTGACTAACATTTTCTTACAAAGCTGTACGCAATTGCGACACTCAAGTTTGACAGAGCCGCGTCACTTTTTGCGTTAATTTACATTCGTTAAAGTGATGCGATTTTGTCACACTAATTGTCCGAAATTGTATATTATTTTAATTAATTCATTGAAATTGTAACGTTGAGTATTGAATATTGTGTCGCTTGAAGTATTTTGAGTATTGAATGTGAGCGCATTTTAGCAGCACCAAAATCGACTGCTCGTTTCCTCAAATTCACCGTTTTCATCATCTTTCTCGACTTCTTCCAAAGTTTTCCATAAATCTTCGTTTATGTTGTGCAAAACTCGGAACACATTACAAACGTAACCATTGATTACAGGTATCGTATGCCTGATGAATGTTTGCTCGCATTCCTCTTCGACCGAATCGTTGGCGTTTTTGCAAATAACGTTTAATGTTTCGCAAACGATGTGTTGCTTTTCGTTCTCGTCGATTGTGTCTGAAAGCAAAACGAAAATGCATAACAATAAACAGCGAAATCTATTTTCCATACTATTTATTTTCGTGTTTCAAAGTTTCATAAGTTTTTCATAACTTTACACAAACAAATGATTGAAAATGTGTGTGACTTACTGGAACACTAGATACACGCTGTTATTTACCTTGTAAAGCTTTTCGAATATCTTCTTGCATTCGTCGATTGCAGTCGTAAACGGTTTCTTTTTTATTGAACGGCAAAAATATTCGAAACGATGTATAAAGCGGCATTTTGTTCTCATTTTCATCGTCGCTCGTTTTTATATACAACAGTCGATATATCTTTAAAAAATCGCCCGGAATCGTGTACGACATCGATGTGCAGTTAGCGTTGTAATCTATGCAGCACAACAATGATTACAATATTATTATTCATAAATTAATAAAGAAATGTTAAGAAACGCATTAATCTTAGTTCTTTACGCAACGAATCATCGCTCAATGAAAACGTGCTGTGAAAGCGAATGTTTTTTGAACATTTTGTACATTCGACCGCAAAATACCATGCAACACATCAGCATACAATGTACAACGTTGTAACGGCATAAAATGTACGTTGTTGTATTATAATGTACGATGTTCACTATGTTTAACTGGTAATCGTGTTTTACGGAGAAGTGACTTTTAAAGTGATCACAAAAACAAGATGAAAATAGACTGCAACAAAAGTTTGAAAATCGCTTTTAAACAAATTTCTTGAAAAACGCAACTTATTAATTAGGTTTTAAATTGCTTTTCGTGCAATTTATGTGTTTTTGTATTCTTTTGACGCGCACATCAAAAAACAACATTTTGCAAACAATGCTCGCAAGTCGCAAGAAAGAATATAAAGAATAAAATGAATGAATGCATAGTGAACGAGCATCATTGAAAGAATGCATTCGTAATGGTATTTATATCAAATTATTGTGCAAATAAATGTATCGCTGCGTAAAAATGAGGACGAAAGAAATAAAACATAAATATATATAAAACGTACTCGCTTTTAGTCTGACTAGAAACGTTTTCGCGTATATCAATCGTTCTACGCAGTAATTGTTGGCCAACCAATTCTTCGCACGTCGAACGATCACTTTAACGCTTTCGAAACGGGGCTTCGAGAAGATACCAGTTTTCGCTGCTTTTCTCGGTACGAAGTCTTGTAACGCTGTTTTGCATACAAACGCATCAATTTCGTTCAACAATCGCAGCATCATTTACTCAGCGTTCAAACATTTCAAATCAATGTTTTCAATGTGTCGATTATTAATTATATTGTATTTCAATGAATAGAATGCTTTGATCGATTGTTTCAATGACATGTGTTTCTTACATGTATTGTCTATGAAAAAGAGAGCGAGAAGAAGAAGGCTGCAAACCTATGACTTGGTTGGTTGTCGTCGTCGACGATTCGTCGAATATAACTCGAAGATTGATGAGATACTTGGACGAATTTGGAGAAACAGCGATTTCGGTATCGATTTCCCAATCTCTGTTCGCTTCACAAGGCATCAAATCTGCGGCAATTATTTTACCGCATATTTCTCCGTTTTCGACCGCCTCGTTCGCACGCTTCAACGTTTCCTCAATTGTCTCGAATTTATCGCTGTATTCGCTCTGTAATTCTGGCTTAAAGTCGATATAATTCAGTGTTTGACAACATTCAATATTTTCGCTTATTTTTCGTCGATTGTCTCTTCTTTTTACCCAAAGTCTATTGAAATTAATAATAATAACGAAATTAATATTTAATGAGTTCTTCATTCAATGCGATTCCCAACAAATGTTTCCAATGCTTTTGTTCTTGCGAAATTTGTTTGACTAAAAATAACTGAAAACATTTTTGCAATAACGAATGAACAGTTTTTCTTTTTTGATCTATTTTAATAAGTTTAATGCAATCTTTGCTCCAGTTTCATTGAAACTAAAAGTGTAATGTTGAAATTACACAGTATTCACCGAAAACAAAATTAATGTTTCTACAGCTATTTTATTGCAGCTATTTGCGATTTGCAATATTCGCAAACATAAAATGAAGACATCAAACATTGTTTGCAGTGTATAATTATGACATTCGTTTCACGTGTGTCTATATTGCACTTTCACTTTCAACAAAAACAGCAAAACTAATCTCCATTTTTCTTCGTGCTTGACACACTGAAATATTGTATATTTTTTCGTTTCCAATCAAATATTCATGAAACGAAAATGTGAAATGCCTGCACTTTGCTTATGTATTCGAAATGAACGCAACGCAACGCAACGCAACGCAACTGAGAATTGAGAATTCAATGATTACCTAAGAGCGCGAATAAAGCAGCTGTTTTGTTGCTTGAAATCGCTGAAACAAACGTCTATTTTTTTGACATCATTGTTTTCACCAGCAATCTTATGCAAAATTGTGACCATTTCGGCACCAATCGCTTCCCAGATTACATTCGAACGCAGCCATTGGTTCGCTGTTTTAATCATTTCGCTGTCAATGAAAAGAGATTATATTGTAATTTCGTTTTTACTGTTTGTTTATGTCAAACTTGTGCATATTTGAATATGCAACGAATGCAAAACGTGAACACAAAATTCTGACGATTTTCGCGACGTTCTGAATATTTATGTACTTCGCTATGAAATCTGATTATTTACGACGAGAAATAAAGCAAGAAATGCCATAAAAAGTAAACAACAATCGAAAGTCATTCACTTAATGCTTGTCAAAAACAAGAAATGTCAACTTTCGGCAAAATTTGTCGACATTCCGAAAACACGCAAAAATGTGGAAGCAAAAAAATTTAATTCCTGTCAAAGAAGAACATCGCGATATTTTAATTAAAAAAGTTTTCGTACAAAAAACTTTACAAAAATAATAATAACGTTAATTAACATCAATGACAAGTGTGACATTAATTAATTTTGTAAACAGAGATTAAGAATGTATTTCAAACACTGAACTCTTTTTTGATGTCTCGTTTATTTTTGAAATTCAATTTCCGTCTTTTGAATTATTCAACGAAAAATTATTCGATAAATTTATTTTTCGTTCACAAAAAGCGAATTTCATTAACAAAATTAGTGAAAATAATATATTTGCAAATCAAACAGAATTTGATTCGCAATATTTTCATAATTACATCACTTGCTACAATTAAACGCATAATTGATTCTCATTGCATTTCATTATAAATTTCCGCTGTTAATGAATTCATTTTTCATAATTTATATTTTCATAATTTCATA
>NCKV01001386.1:0-10471 GCA_003675905.2 Leptotrombidium deliense
GACGGAACGAAGCTATTGATAGCAGCGATGCGCACTCCTTTTGAGGAGAATCGCATTGCTGCACTTTTTATTCATATTTTATTGCGATTTGCACTCTTTTTGTTATCAAAACGATTGTAAACAAAGCATTTATTGTAACGAAGTAATTGAAAATTATATGCATTGGGAAACAAAGTGTTCACATTTAGTAATCTCGAGCGACAAATGGATGTTGTAAAAGGCTGTGTCCTAAATTAGACGCGATATTGTATAACCAAAGCATTGCAATAGCAGTACGCAGGATGAAATTTAACTAATCCCACCTCTAAGCGCATTCCTAACCGAAAGAACATTTAAAACTTTTTGTCGGTTATTCATTTGACGTGTAAAGTTCGAGTTGTGAACGTGTTGTATCCGTTGTATTTGTCGCTTTCATACAACAACTTCGTTTCGTTTTATTCACTCTTTGCCCGCAACTAAAGGAATAATAATTAACAATGGAAGCGATCAAGAAAAAGATGCAGGCAATGAAAGCCGAAAAAGACAATGCCTGCGAACGTGCGGAGACTGCAGAATCGTCGGCCAAAGATGCTAACGTGAAAGCCGAAAAGGTATTGTTTTATTGTGAACACTGAAACGATAAATTGAAATTGATTGACATTGAATTGTTTCGCAGTCTGAGGAAGAGGTGCGAGCGTTGCAAAAGAAGATTCAACAAGTTGAAAACGAATTGGATCAGGTACAGGAACAGCTAACAGCAGCCAACACCAAACTCGAAGAGAAGGATAAAGCTTTACAAAATGTAAGTTTCTGCAAATGTAAAATTTTGCAGTTTGTTTCGCAGTGCGAACGTGAATGTTATGTTCGCGCTGTTCAGTTTATTCAATATTGGCGAAATGGTCTTTGAGATGTTTATGTAAAGTGTAAAGTGTAAAATGGTGTATGAATGAAAATGCAAATGCAATGTAAATAGTGATGATTTGCAATACGCTTTGCGAAATGAGAAACATTGTGTAACGCTAAGCAAAGAGAGTGAAAAAAGTGATGTTCACGTGAGTGATGCAAACAGCGAAGTTGTAACTAAAGGAGGAGTGCGAGACGCGAATAGATTTGCAGTGTTCCGTATTTGGTTGTTCGCGGGATATGTGACTGCGGTCTGACTTCACAACTTTTTGCGGCTCATGTTTTATTTTTGTAACGTATCCGCCCAACAAAAGTGTCTTCTACTGCGTTTATGCAAGACTCGACTTCTTCGCGACTAAACATCGACCATTCGACATTCGACTCACTTCCGTTAATCGAGTATCAGTGCCTTCTGTTATTAGGCTTTCACTCAATGTAACATCCTAGTCGAAGTAATGAATCCACTTGCGAATAACTTCGCTGTAAACTTTTTGTAAGTGAACCAATTTCGGCGATTGACCTCTAAAGCGTTTGTCAACTGAACTTTATTTTTGTAACAGTTTTTAGCAAAGATCATTCATTGCGTATTCATTGCTTTACGAAACATTTAACGAAACGACTTCGAAACGAAATCTTGTATATATTTACCGTTTCAAAGGTTCCTCGAACTTATCGTACACTTGTTTTATCCAATTACTATCATTCAACAATTTATGGCTTCGACAGTGAAGCGTCTGTGAAACAGAAAGGGCATTCCTTCGTATTTATTTCTGGTCAACTTGTGGTCAACTGATTGTAAATTGGTTGAATATCCTATCGATTGTGATTAACTGTGCGAATTATGAGTATAATCGACAGAATTGCGGACGGCGCTGAAGAAAGCGACATTCAAAGAACGGACAGTTTGAACGCAGATGACGAGTTTTTGAGTTTGAGGTGTTCCAGCGTACAAACTGAAGTTATTAGTGAACGTCAACGACGAAGAACTCGAAGTTCAGGCTATCCTGGTCTCGCGTTCGGTTCGTCCATATTTTCTTCAGGAACATTAATGAAATTCAGTATTATTTCCAATGAACTTCACAACATTCAAAACGTACAACTGAAAAGGGTAATGAATTCGTGATCTGCTAATCTTCGCCACTCAATTAATTCTTTTTATTCTAAGTTTAATTGAATTTCGCGACTCTTGCAAACTTTTCTTTGCTCTTCTTTCTCTCCGACACAATTGCGCAATGCAATCATAATTGTTTTCGTTTCTTCTTTTTTTGTCAATGAGGCAAAGAATGCATCGTTCAGTTTATCAAATCTCGAATTCAATTATAATTGCACTGCTGTTGCACTCACTAATGAGTGCTACTCGAATCTGTGCGTGTGTGCACAGAAATGTCAATCTCGATCTTTAAATAATTCTTGATTTCACTGAACGAGAGGTTTGTTTAAATGACTTCGCTTTTTTTGAAGATTCTTATTTTTTGTTTTCGAATTTCAATGCAAAAAAGAGCAAAAATTTTCGAAATCGAAAAGAGCGCTGTAAACAGTGGTACTCGAAAAGAGGTTACAGTTCACACTTGAATTGCGATCACACGCTACAGAAGCGACTTCGTAAACTGCGAATACCAGTTGATCGTTACGATTCGTTGACCCTTGCGTTGAAGTTGCGGTTCAGGTTTGCCTCATTTAACGCATAATTGCTGCGAAACGATAAAATTCGCGAAACTTTCACATTTTTGTCCTAACTTTTTTTTGATTCTCGTCCAACTTTTACTTCACATATCCATGCAACGAATGCAAAGCCTACTTTTATTTAAAACACTCTTTTTATGAATAACATACTTTAATGAGAACAATGAAACTACAAATGAACGCCGAAAAAAAGCAGCGATTGTTTAGACCGTCGAATGTGGACACGAATGCTGGTGCAGTAGAGATCGCGATGCAATATTCGTCCCTTTGCTCGTACAGTCGTGATTGAAAAGCACAGCTTTTTTGTTGAACGCATAGAAAGTTAGTGCAGGCAGTGTTTCATCCGCACGGCTTCTGAACGGCGACAAAAACTCGCGATTTTCAATTAATTTTTGCTGTTCGATTTGTGTGCGAATCTTTCAATTAAAAGTCTGAACAATGGCTTCAATGGGTGGGGGAACGCTTTTAGACGTTCTAAAGAAAAAAATGCGAGCAATGAAAGATGATTTGGAAGCTTCGAAAGAATCTTGTGACGCTCTGAACATTCGTCTTCAGGACGAAGGTAGACGAAGAGAAGAAGTAAGTCTCGATCACTTAATGAGCAAGCTATTGTTTTTATGGACATCGCAATTCGCTTTCGTTTTCGACGTATACGTCTCGCTGTATTCTCGTTCCTTTTAAAAAGGGTGGGGATTTCGATGAGTTACCGATGCTTCAAACGATGCTGTCTGTTATCAAGGTTTTTTATAGCTCGACAGGTGTTTGAAGGTATTGTGGTATTGTATGCTTCCTATGAAGTATGAGGTACAATCCTTGACCGAAACTGAATAGATTATCTCTTGTGTATGCAACTTTTACTGGTGTATCGTTTAATTGGGTTACTTTGCTATGAAAGTTATTCTCTTACAACTCCCAACTTCTATTGATTCGTTTCGTGTCCGTAATTGTTTTTCGTGACCACTGCTTTCTCGGAAATCTATCCATTTTGTGTTACACTTGATGAAGAAAATTTCAATGACTTCTTTGCTGATTTAAATGGCAAGCATTGCGCGTAATTTGCGATCAATTTATTGACGGTATTTAAGGTCACGCAAAGACAGTGCCTTCTATGCAATGTTGTAAAAACACTTCCCGAGAATTGCCGAAGTGATGTGACGAGCGTTTCCTGTCTGATTTATCCTTCGACTGTAAATAATTCTAATTGATCGGAGTTTGTTTTGGAAAATTGAAGAGATTGCGAAAAGAGGTCGTGTCTCATACTAAACCGAAGCAGAATGCAGACGTCTCCGTAATTGATCATTTCGCCAATTACATGAATGATAAACGTTGTCAAGTTTAATACAACGATGCGATTTCTCTCTAAAATAAATAGGCTGAGGGAGAAGTGGCAGCATTGAACCGAAGGATTCAATTAATTGAAGAAGATTTGGAAAGATCCGAGGAGAGACTGAAAATTGCTACCCAAAAACTCGAAGAGGCATCTCAGGCTGCAGATGAGAGTGAACGGTAAGGGATTGTGTGTCACCTCAACGTTTCGGTCACCTCTGACTGACAAGCATTCCAAGTGGCCTTTATTTCTGCAATTATGTCTTTGCAACGTTTGCGCGTTTGTTTCCAATATCTTCATTACTTCCATTCTCTTCATTTGATATGCGTACTTTCAATGTAATTGAGATTGGAGTGCAGGGTTTCGCTAGTTAACTTAACAATTGCATTGCTTTACCGCGTTTCTTCGACAACCTTTGCCAACAAGACAAACAAATAGATTAGAAGTTAGATATCTCTCTTTACTGTCCTGTCAACTGTTGCTCATTTAAACAACGAATTAGTGCCGCGAGAATGACAAGTAATTGGATGCATTTAAACGTGCAGAGTTAGAAAAGCGCTGGAAAATCGCACAAACATGGAAGATGATAGGATAAGTTTTCTTGAAACACAGTTGGGACAGGCTAGAGTAATAGCCGAAGAATCTGACAAGAAATACGAAGAGGTAAGGCGCCTGTGGGTCCGGGATCAGTGGCACACGTAATATCTGAAATGAGAAAGCGATGCGATTTGCGAATTACACGCGATATATTCACCCTCACGGTTTTCATTGCAAAGCGATGATTGTGCAAACATTTAGCGATTATTGTACAGCCAATTGTAATAGTGTTTCTTTTGTCATTCCTCAGTATGCGAAAAATGCTCGAACACAGGAGCATTACTGATGAGGAGCGAATGGATTCGCTCGAAAGTCAGTTGAAAGAGGCTCGAATGATGGCTGAGGATGCGGATAGGAAATACGACGAGGTGACCATATTACTGATCTTTAATGTGACTTGCATGAGATCAGTGATCACTTCACTCCCTTAAATCCTGATCAGTAGTTGCATGCATTGCCCGCAATCCTTACCGTTAAAAGCACTCGAAACACTCGAGAGTAGATTACTGTATTAATTCCGACGAGCCGCTAACACTCAAAGTGTTCGAAATAACCTCGATTAACCGGAACAAATGGTGAGGTTAAGAGTTATACGAAATACTTGTTCAGGTCGCGCGTAAATTGGCGATGGTTGAGGCGGATTTGGAAAGGGCAGAACAACGAGCAGAAGAGGGCGAATCGTAAGTTGGTCTCGCTGTTCGGTTTTAGCTACTTAATGCCTGCGTTGCCACTGACCACCAAACAAACCAAATCATTTATTTTGAACAACTGTTCATTGATTGTTCACTGGTGTCGATAACTAACAATGTTCATTTTCGATGGTGTTGTTGCATGTCTAACCACACATTGACGACCGCATGAATTGCATGGATCTGGTATTGCTTTCAATAAAAGATGGCTCGTCGCATTGCGATGTTGGAAGGAGACTTGGAAAGAGCCGAAGAACGTGCAACGAGCAGTGAGAGGTAAGTTAAGTATAACTAATTAACGTTATTAATCGTTTTTGGCTGCAATTAACCGGTAATTACTCGTAAACGACTTGTTTTTAATGCCCTGGGACACTGATTGCGGTTTACTTTCAGCAAGATTGTAGAACTGGAGGAAGAGTTGCGTGTAGTTGGTAATAATTTAAAATCATTAGAAGTTAGCGAAGAAAAAGTGAGTATACAAAGTTTCCAGTGAACGTTCCGTCCCGACCGTCGCAGACTTGCCGTCGGCACAGAACGCCAGCTTCGTTGTTGTACGCTAACCGTTTTCTGCTGTTTCTTTGCTGTTTTTCTCTCATCTTTGTTTTATTTCTTTTCAAGCGTTTTTTTATGTTTTCGAAATGTTTGAATTGTAACTCAAGCATCTCTTGTGCTTTCGTGCGAATCTTACGGAAGCTTCAATATTCACTGCACCCTCGGTGTTTCTGCATGTCTGTATCTCAGTTTGTGTTTTGCTGTGTAATATAGTTGTACCACTTCCTAATACCATTTCTCTCCCTTAAATTCAACCCTCATTCGACGTCCATCGAAACGTAGGCCCAACAAAGAGAGGAAGCATATGAACAGCAGATACGCGTTATGACTGCTAAGCTGAAGGAGGTGAGTTCTACTCTAATGTCGCTGTTTTTCGTGCCACAGGCTATGCAAAAGGAAGAAGAGTATGAAATGACTATTCGCCAAATGACTGCTAAGCTTCAGGAGGTCAGAGGGAATAAATATTTAGCAACCTTCTTGATTAGATAGTGTTCAGAGTAGATTGTGATAGTAAATTCTTGCATTCGCGAATATAATTCAATTTTGTAATCAATACTTTCTCTTAGGCTGAAGCAAGGGCTGAATTCGCTGAAAGATCGGTGCAGAAGCTACAGAAAGAAGTCGATCGTTTGGAAGGTAAACAATCTGAGTTACATTGATTTCCTTTAATGTTTATTCGTGAAACTAATCCATTTGAATTGTTTAGAGGAATTAATGCATGAGCGGGAAAAATGTCACCTTTTGCAAGAGGAGGTTGAGACCACTCTCAAAGACCTCCAGTCAATGTGATTGACATTCCTGCTTTTTTAATGCCCGTCCTCCAGTTTTTTATTGCCAAGATCCACACAATAACTTCATTTTTAATGTTAAAATTCGCCGCTTACTTACTAATGATTACTACTTCTGGTTGCACGACATAAAACATTCGTAGTAATTGCATCTCAGTCGTTGTCTTGTTAAGCGAAACTAAGGATATGGATGCAGATGACTGATCACTGTGTACGTATGCCTCAGTTATCAGCGCACTAACGATCAGTGCAACCTTGCACAACCAACACATGTAAACAATGTTCTTTTTTAGACGAATTGGTGCACGAGAAGGAGAAGTACAAATCAATTTCAGACGATTTGGACAACACCTTCTTCGAACTCACCGGATTCTAAGTGTCGTTTGTCGCTGTTTACGCGTTATATTGGCTCTTCAGTATTCAAGACCGAACTTTCGTCCAACGCCATCAAAAGTGACAGTCATCGCGCGATAACGGTGTTCCTGTAACGGCTTTCTTCTTCATTTCTCCGCTGTTGTAGTTTTTCAATCGTAGCTTTATTTGATATATTTATGTAATCGTTTTCGTAACAAGGATCGGGCAAAAGCTGATATTTTGTAACATTTGAAGAATGTTCACCTAAGAGTTCGGTTTCTTTTGATCGAACATCGATTTTGCGTTTTCATCTGAAGAGCTATTATAAAGTGGATCAATTAAAAGACCGATTTATTGCAAACCTGCTACATTACGAATAAAATTATTTAACGACATTCATACCAATATTTGTGTCTGACTTTTTTATCGTGTTTATAAGAGGAAATTTAAATGATGCAATAGTCAATTTTAGTTCAATTGATTTTTTGTCATTCAAACAATTCCCAAATAAAAACACGTTTAAACTACACTCACACTTCAACCCATTAAGACGAGGATTAAACTACACATTTTTATTGTTTCATTTAAATGTCAAATGAACTGATGATACATTTATGACTGCGAAGTGCTCATAATTAGGGTTATATTTTCGCCTTTTAATAAAATCCTTCCTACAGGCTTTCTTTGCTTAGTTTTCGTGTACACCTCTTCAGCTTCATCCAAAACCAAATTCATATACTCATCAAACCCAATTATATGGCCTTCGATTCGCAAATTTACGTTTTCTGTAAGCCACACCTGAATCTTCGCTCGGTTTTGCAAATACCGAAAAATTAAATTGATCGGTTGTACCATTACTTTTTGAATCTTCTGAGACGAACCTCCACCTTTGTAAGCCATTTTTGTCTGATGTATTTGTTCAAAAGATTACAAGTAACACTCAAAATTTGCACACTTTAAAAAACGCCGCAACACAATGAATACGATTGCTGATCGTTTAGTAATTGCAATCCGACTTTGGAACACACACTATCGGCTTCTGGGCGTTTTCTTTGAATAGATGCCTTAAAATATGCCCTAAACATGGCGTAAATACATTTTCACTGACTCAACGCTGAGATTCATTTAAAGCGCCGCCATTCAAATTATGTTTGTGTTTCAAAACAATTCGAATTTTCGTGATTATTTATGTTATATATTCATTTTTTAAGTTCTAAAATTCAAATAAGAAGCGGAATAGAGAATGCGTACGATCTTCCATGTTTCCATAGCCTGCCTCATCTCATTTTTGATTGCATTTTTCTTTTTTCGAAGTAAGAAGAAGTGATGTTTGAAGTTTACCTTTGTAATTTTGCTCAATTCCTGACAGAGGAACGTGTAGACTTGATTGTCGCTGTTATATCATCAAGATACAACTTTGAACGAAGGCAGATAATCAGATCTGCTTTCGAAAACTTGAAGTAATTAATGATAAGAGTTACTGTTAATATTACAACGATTTTAATTCGAATATCATTTTTAGTAAAGAAGGCATTTTATCATGGAAACATTTTTTCGTTGTGGCGAAAAATGATTGTAGAATTCCTTTCGCTTATCGCCAGAATGGAATTTCGTGTAAATTGTTGAGCTTTAATGTTTTAACCGATTTTAATGACGAAATATCAAGTCATTTTGAAGCAAACTACAGTGTCGATTTCGTCCATGTGAACAGCGGTTTTTCATTTTCTGTAAGAATGATTTAAGTATGTAGATTTAATGAAACTGACATTTGCAGACAAATACAGATGTGTTATTGACAAGTGTTGGAGTTTTAAGATGCTGGGTACAAATTGGGAATATTTACGTTATTTCCATAATCAACGGATTGACATTAGTAACGTAAATTCCCCAGTTCTAACATATTAATTTTATGCTGAAGGAAGTAGTCGAAGAGACAACAATAACCGTTAATTCAACGAAGGAAAATGGTTACTTATATGCACAACTTAAACCTGCTATTAAGCTTCCTCGATATTTCGTCGGAATCATAGTTGTAAATGGTACTGATACAGACAACTGCAAAAGTAAAACTGAGTGGAATGTTTTAACTGGGCTGGTCAAATATTTAAGGGTAATGTATTGATTGATTGTTGCTATTATGAAAGTATAACGATAAAGTATTAAATAACGATTCTCTTGTTTGTAGATTTACCCAGAATATGATTTGCCGTTATCAAAGCCTTTTAATAAATATTCAATTGTTGCACCAACAATTGTCTTCAGAGCTGCAGGTAAATTTTACCTAATCATTTTCAACGTATTCATTACTTATTATTGCAGATAAAGTAGCTTTAAGGACATTTTCCCATTTTTATCATAACCAATCTTTGGAATTTGAAGCTTTATTAAACAAGAAAAATCTAAAGCTACAAAATGAACTTAGTTTGCACTCTGACTTACTATTGATTGATACTGTTGAAACTTATCAGAATTTGCCAGAAAAAGTTGTGCATTCAATGAGTTTGTAGGAAATCTTTTTCAGAATAACAGTGTTTATAACTTTCTTCGTAGAACTACAGGAAAGTTTGTTTTTCGCTATTTTCTTAAAACTGATGACGACTGCTTTTTAAATATTCCACTAATTTTGCAAAACTTAAACAAATTTGAACGTAAAACAAAATTTTGGTGGGGAAAGTAAGTTGTAAAAATTAAGTGTTAATTCAAAACTAATAGTCAAATTCAGTTTCAGAACGAATTGGGCAGTTAATTTGTATGGAAAGTGGGCAGAGCCTGATTTCGAATCGCCTTCATATCCGCCGTTTGCCTGTGGTTCAGGAAACGTTTTGTCGCGTGATCTGATTGATTGGATCGTAATGAATAAAAATTACTTGCACAAGTTTCAAGGAGAAGATGTTTCCTTGGGAATATGGCTTTCGGCTTGCCTTCCTAAATATATTCAGGTTCATATTTTTCTTGTTGCTGCTATAGTGTTAAACGATTATTTCACAGGATGATCGATGGTTGTGTTCCGCTGTCGAAGAAAATATAAATGATGCATTTTCAATTCCTCAATTAAAACCAAATGAAATGAAAGAACTGTTTTCGAGGTTAAATAAGGATGGCACAATGAAACCAGGTTCAATAGTACGTCGAGAAGCTTCTTCAAGCAAAATTGTAAGTTAAAAGAGTTGCTAAATTTTTCTTTTTCATTCTCTTTTCGAATGAATAAAAGTTAGAAAAGTTTCACGCAAATGATTAGATTTTAGTTTTATTAAAAAGTTTGCCACTCAATGGCAAATGAAGTTCACGTTTGTGAACTTTTGTGGTTACTTTAAACACTCAACTTGAATTGATCACAAAAATAGCCTTTTGCATGAAATTTCAATTGTTTCGATCACGAATATGAAAAACAAGAGTTCTAAGAAACAAAAGTAAATACGGGTGTCGATGACCTTTGAATATCCAGTGAACTTGTATTTATTGCTAAAAGCAATCGATCGCAGAAAAGGCCGAAGTCTGGGTCACTTGTACGAAACCAGACTAACACGTTTCATTGCCACTTAAGGACTGGTGCTCTCAATCACTATCTGTTAAGTGTTTCAAGTTCGACAAAAGAACAG